>PVIU01015000.1:0-49831 GCA_004026605.1 Ondatra zibethicus | reverse complement strand
CAAATTCTTAACACAAAACATCCAGGAAATCTGGGACACCATGAAAAGACCAAACCTAAGAATAATAGGGGTAGAAGAAGGAGAAGAATTCCAGCTCAAAGGCCCAGAAAATATATTCAACAAAATTATAGAAGAAAACTTTCCCAACCTAAAGAAGGATATTCCTATGAAAGTACAAGAAGCATACAGAACACTGAATGGACTGGATAAAAAAAAAAAAAAACCTTGCCATATAATAATCAAAACACAAAACATACAGAATAAAGAAAGAATACTAAGAGCTGCAAAGGAAAAAGGCCAAGTAATGTATAAAGGTAAACCAACAGAATTACACCTGACTTCTCTATGGAAATCATGAAAGCCAGAAGGTCTTGGATAGATGTGCTTCAGACACTAAGAGACCATGGATGCAAGCCCAGACTACTATACCCAGCAAAGCTTTCTTTCACCATTGATGGGGAAAACAAGATATTCCAGGATAAAAACAAATTTAAGCAATACATAGCCACAAACCCAGTCTTACAGAAAGTATTAGAAGGAAAACCACAATGCAAGGAAGCAAACAACATCCATAATAACATAGACATCTAACAACCCTACACAAGCACAACTCACAGAAGGGAAACAAACAACTCTACCACCCAAAAAAGAAAAATAATAACCAGAATTAACAACCACTGGTCATTAATATCACTTAATATCAATGGACTCAATTCACCTATAAAAAGGCACAGGTTAAGAGAATGGATACGAAAACAGGATCCAACATTCTGTTGTTTAGAAGAAACACACCCCAACCACAAAGACAGACATTATCTCAGAGTAAAGGGTTGGGAAAAGGTTTTTCAATCAAATGGCCCTAAGAAACAAGTGGGTGTGGCTATACTAATATCTAACAAAAACGACTTCAAACTAAAATCAATCAGAAGAGATGGAGATAGACACTTTATACTAATAACAGGAATAATCCATCAGGATGAAGTCTCAATCCTGAATATGTATGCCCTAATATAAAAGCACCCACATATGTAAAAGAAACACTACTAGAAGTTAGAGCACACATCAAACCCCACACACTAATAGTAGGAGATTTCAACACTCCTCTCTCACCAATGAACAGGTCAACCAGACAGAAAGTTAACAGGGAAATAAGAGAACTAACAGATGTAATGAATCAAATGGACTTAATAGACATCCATAGAACATTACACCCAAACAGGATAGAATATACCTTCTACTCTGCATCTCATGGAACCTTCTCGAAAATTGATCACATACTCAGTAACAAAGCAAACATCCACAGATAGGAAAAAAATTGGAGTGTCTTATCGGGTCACCATGGAGTAAAGTTAGAATTTAACAACAATTCCACCCCCAGAAAGCCTACAAACTCATGGAGACTGAACAGTCAACTACTGAACCACCCCTGGTGCAAGGAAGAAATAAAGAAGGAAATTAAACTCTTCCTTGAATTCAACAAAAAGACACAACATACCCCAACCTATGGGACACTATGAAAGCAGTGCTAAGAGGAAAGTTCATAGCACTCAGTGCCCACATAAAGAAAACAGAGAAATCACACATTAGTGACTTAACAGCAAACCTGAAAGCTCTAGAAAAAAAAAAAAAAGAAGCAGACTCACCCAGGGGAAGTAGAAGACTGGAATTAATCAAACTGAGGGCTGAAATCAACAAAATAGAGACACGGAAAACAATCCAAAGAATCAATGAAACAAAGAGCTGGTTCCTTGAGAAAATCAACAAGATCGACAAACCCCTATCCAAACTAATAAAAAGGCAGAGAGAGAGCACTCAAATTAACAAGATCAGAAATGAAAAGGGGGACATAACAACAGACACCAAGGAAATTCAGAGAATCATTAGGTCTTACTACAAAAGCCTGAATGCCACAAAATTGGAGAATGTAAAACAAACTGACAGTTTTTTAGATAAATACCATATACCGAAATTAAATTAAGACCAGGTGAACAATTTAAATAGACCTATAAGTCACGAGGAAATAGCTGTCATCAAAAACCTCCCAACCAAAAATGCCCAGGACCAGATGGTTTTAATGCAGAATTCTACCAGAACTTGCAAGAGGAGCTAATACCTATACTCCTTAATGCATTTCACATAATAGAAACAGAAGAGTCATTGCCAAACTCTTTTTATGAAGCTACAGTTATCTTAATACCAAAACCACACAACAACGCAACAAAGAAAGAGAATTACAGACCAATCTCACTCATGAACATCAATGCAAAAATTCTCAATAAAATACTGGCAAACCGAATCCAAGAACACATCAATAAAGTTATCCATTATGATGAAGTAGGCTTCATCCCAGAGATGCAGGACTGGTTCAACATATGGAAATCTATCAATATAATCCATCATATAAATAAACTGAAAGAAAAAAAACCATATGATCATTTCATTAGATGCTGAAAACACATTTGACAAAATTCAACACCCCTTTATGATAAAGGTCTTGGAGAGATTAGGGATACAAGGTTCATATCTAAATATAATAAAAGCAATATACAGCAAGCCGACAGCTAACATCAAATTAAATGGAGAGAAACTCAAAGTGATTCCACTAAAATCAGGAGAAGACAAGGCTGTCCACTCTCCCCATACCTTTTCAATATAGTGCTTGAAGTTCTAGCAATAGCTATAAGACAACATAAGGAAATCAAGGGGATTTGATTGGAAAGGAAGAAGTCAAACTTTCGTTATTTGCAGATGTTATGATAGTATACATAAGTGACCCCAAATACTTTACCAAAGAACTCCTACAGCTGATAAATACCTTCAGTGATGTGGCAGGATACAAGATCAACTCAAAAAAAAAATCAGTAGCCCTCCTATACACAAAGGATAAAGAAGCAGAGTGGGAAATCAGAGAAACATCACCTTTCATGATAGCCACAAATAGTATAAAGTATCTGGGGCTAACACTAACCAAGGAAGTGAAAGATCTATTTGACAAGAACTTTAAAGCTTTGAAGAAAGAAATTGAGGAGGATACCAGAAAATGGAGGGAGCTCCCATGCTCCTGGATTGGTAGGATCAATATAGTAAAAATGGCAATTCTACCAAAGGCAATCTATAGATTCAATGCAATCCCCATCAAAATACCAACAAAATTCTTCCTAGACCTTGAGAGAACAATAATCAACTTTATATGCAAAAACAAAAAGCCCAGGAAGGCCAAAACTATCCTATACAATAAAGGAACTTCCGGAAGCATTACCATCCCTGACTTCAAACTCTATTGCAGAGCTACAGTAGTGAAAACAGCTTGGTATTGACATGGAAACAGAGACGTTGACCAATGGAATCGAATCGAAGACCCGGATATTAATCCACAAACCTATGAACACCTCATATTTGACAAAGAAGCTAAAATTATACAATGGAAGAATGAAAGCATCTTTAACTAATGGTTCTGGCATAACTGGATGTCAACCTGCAGGAGAATGAAAATAGATCCTTATCTATCACCATGCAGAAAACTGAAGTCCAAATGGATTAAAGACCTCAATATAAATCTGACCACACTGAACCTGATCGAAGAGAAAGTGGGAAGTAGCCTGCAGTACATGGGCACAGGATACCACTTTCTATGTAAAGCCCCAGTGGCACGGACAATAAGAGCAACAATGAAAAAATGGCACCTCCTTAAACTGAGGAGCTCTGTAAAGCAAAGGACACAATCATTAAGACCAAAAGGCATCCTACTGAATGGGAAAAGATCTTCACCAACCCCACATCACACAAAGGTCTGATCTCCAAAATATATAAAGAACTCAAGAAACTAGACATTAAAATTCTAAATAACCCAATTAAAAAATGGGTAATGCTCTGAACAGAGAATTCTCAACAGAAGAAGTTCAAATTGCCAAAAGATACATAAGGTCACATTTAACTTCTTTAGCGATCAGGGAAATGCCAATCAAAACAACTTTGAGATACCATCTTACACCTGTCAGAATGGCTAAAATCTAAAACACCAAGGATAGCCTATGCTGGAGAGGATGTTGAGTAAGAGGAACACTCATCCATTGCTGGTGGGAATTCAAGCTGGTCCAGCCACTTTGGAAATCAGTGTTATGGTTTCTCAGAAAATTGGGGATCCACCTACCTCAGTATCCAGCAATACCACTCTTGGGAATATACCCAAGAGATGCCCAACCATACTACAAAAGCATTTGTTCAACTATGTTCATACCAGCATTTTTTTGGGTGTGTTTTTTTCACATTCTTTTATTTTTTTTTCATTTAAAAATTTGCATTTCCTCCCCTTCTCCCAGTCCCTTCTCACTCCCTCACACCCCTCCTCTCTCCCCCTGCTTCCTTAAAAGAGGGCATGGTACCCTGCCCTGTGGGAAGTCCAAGGCCCTTCCACCTCCATCCCGGCCTAGGAAGGTGTGCAGCCAAATAGACTATGTTCCCAAAAAGATAATACATGCAGAAGAGATAGATCCTAGTGTCTTGTTGATGGCTTCTCAGTCTGCCCCCATGGGCAGCCACATTCAGAGAGTCTGGTTTGATCATATGCTCGTTCAGTCCCAGTCCAGCTGGATTTGGTGAGCTCCCATTAGTTCAGGCACACTGTCTCAGTGGGTGGACCAGCCCCTCACGATCCTAACTTCCTTGCTCATCTTCTCCCACCTTCTGCTCTTTGACTGGACCTTGGGAGCTCAGTCCATTTCTCTGATGTGAATGTGGGTCTCTGTCTCTATCTCCATCCATTAGATGAAATTTCTATGGTGATGATCAAGATATTCATCAATGTGACTATGGGACAAGGCTAGTTCAGTCACCCTCTCCTCTGCTGCCCAAATACCTAGCTGGGAACATCCCCATGGACACCTGGGATCCCCTCTAGAGCCAAGTATCTTGCCAATCCTAAAATGACTCCCTCAATGTAGATATATTATTTCCTTCTCCAATATCCACTTTTCTTCCATCTTCCCCAAGCTCTCCCCAGTCCTTCCCTTCTCCCTTCTCCTCCTCCCTCTCCCCTTCCCCCACACTCCCTACCCCTACCTCTATCCCTGCCCCCGTGCTTCTAACTTTTGCCTGGCGATCTTGTTTGCTTCCAATTTCCAGGAGGATCTATATATGTTTTCTTTGGGTTCACCTTGCTATTTGGCTTTGCTGGGCTTGTGAGCTACAAGATTAGTGTCCTTTGTTTATGGCTAGGGTCCACTATTGAGTGAGTACATACCATAATCATCTTTTTGGGTTTTGGTTATCTCACTCAGGATAGCGTTTTCTATTTCCATCCATTTGCATGCAAAATTCAAGATGTCATTGTTTTTTACCACTGAGTAGTATTCTAATGTGTATATATTCCACACTTTCTTGATCCATTCTTCCATTGAGGGGCACCTAGGTTGTTTCCAGGTTCTGGCTATTACAAATAATGCTGCTATGAACATAGTTGCACAAATGCTTTTGTAATATGATGGGAATCTCTTGGGTATATTCCCAAGAGTGGTATTGCTGGATCCTGACGTAGGTTGATTCCCAATTTCCTGAGAAACCACCACTGATTTCCAAAGTGGTTTCACAAGCTTGCATTTCCACCAGCAATGAATGAGTGTTCCCCTTACTCCACATCCTCTCCAGCATAGGCTATCACTGGTGTTTTTGATTTTAGCCATTCTGACAGGTGTAAGATGGTATCTCAAAGTTGTTTTGATTTGCATTTCCCTGATCACTAAGGAAGTTAAACATGACCTTAAGTATCTTTTGGCCATTTCAACTTCTTCTGTTGAGAATTCTCTGTTCCCAACCTATGGCATTGTTTGTAATAGCCAGAACTTGGAAACAACCTAGGTGCCTTTCAATGGAAGAATGGATAAAGAAAATGTGGAATATTTACACATTAGAATACTACTCATTTGTAAAAAACAATGCCATCTTGAATTTTGCATGCAAATGGATTGAAATAGAAAACACTATCCTTAGTGAGATAACCCAGACCCACAAAGATGAATATGGTATATACTTACTCATTAGTGGACTCTAGCGATAAGCAAAGGACATTAAGCCTATAGTACACAAGCCCAGAGAAGCCAAATAGCAAGGTGAACCCAAAGAAAAACATATATAGATCCTCCTGGAAATTGGAAGCAAATAAAATCGCAGGAGAAAAGTTGGGAGCACGGGGGGGGGTTTAGTGTGGGGGTTAGGTTCAGGGAGGGGGAGAGGGGGAAGGAGAAGGGAGAAGGGATGGTTGAGGGAGAGCCTGGGGGAGTGGGAGGGTAGGGATAGAGGAAGGGCAGATGTTGGATCAGGGAAGAAGATATCTACATTAAGGGAGCTGTTTTAGGGTTGGCAGGAAACTTATCTTTAGGGGGGATCCCAGTTGTCCACGTTATGTCACCAGCTAGGTCCTTGGGCATCAGAGGATAAGGTGCCTGAACTGGCCTTGTCCCATAGTGACACTGATGAATATCTTGAATATCACCATAGAAATTTCATCCGATGGATGGAGATAGAGACTGAGACCCACACCCACATCAGAACAATGGACTGAGCTCCCAAGGTCCAGTTCAAGAGCAGAAGGTGGGAGAAGATCAGCAAGGAAGTCAGGGCGTGAGGGGTTGGTCCACCCACTGAGACAGTGTACCTGATCTAATGGGAGCTCACCAAATCCAGCTGGACCGGGACTGAATGGGCATGTGATCAAATTGGACTGTCTAAATGTGGCTGCCAATGGGGCAGAATGAGAAGCCATTGATAATGGTATGGGGACCTCTCTCTTCTGCATGTAATGGCTTTTTGGAGCCCCTAGTTTACGTGGATGCACACCTTCCTAGGCTGGGATGGATGGGGGAGGCCTTGGACTTCCCACAAGGCAGGGTACCCTGCCCTCTCTTAAGTATGGAAGGGGCGGGAGGAGGGTTAGTGGGGGAGCGGGTGGGGAAGGGGAGAAGGGGAGGAAGTGTCAATTTTTGAATGGAAAAATAAAAACAAATAAATAAAAATAATAAAAAAGAATCTATTTTCAATGAAAGAAAAATGGGATTATTTGATTGTTAAGAGAGAGTTAAATTATATAGGTATAGTTTTTGTTTATTTCATATCAATTCTAGAGGATGTTAAATGAAGTTACAAATTTGATTTGTAGATGATATTTATTGTGTATTTTAAAAATATTTTTTTATTTTTTTGTCACATCAAGGTAGGTTTAGAAAGTTAGATATGGAGGACTTAACCAGCAACCTAGGCCAGTGTGGGCCTGAGAAAGCAAGCTCCACATCAGCGGGAGCGGATCCAGTCCAGGAACATTTGCAGACCAGGACTGAGCCAGCGACCTTCACCAGAAAAGACCTGAGACAGCAAACTCCACAGGAACAAGTACATGGGAGTAATCCCTGAGTGAGCCAGAGCTAGAGACCACTGAGGGTCTGAACATGAATCTGGGAGCTTCAAGTAGTAGAACTAAACCAGGACCCCTATGGGTCTGGGCATCAGTCTAGGACCTCTGAGGAACTAAGCTTGAGCCAGGACCTCTGTGGGTCTAGGCGTAAATTGGGACCTCTGAGGGAGAAGGCAGGAACCAGAGATCTCTGCAGGTCCAGACATGAGTCTGGGATCTCAGGTCTGAGCCAGGAACTCTGTGGGTCTGGGCATAGGTCTGAGACATCAAAGGGACTAGGCAGGAAACAGAGATATCTGTGGGTCCAAGCATGAGTCTGGGACCTATGAGGGAGTAAGACTGAGCCAGGTCCTCTACGAGTCTGGGTGTACCTGAGCCTTGGAACTCCAAGGGAGAAGACTGGAGGCAGATTCCTTTACAGGACCAACCCCAAGTCTGGGACCTATGCAGGAAATGATCCAGACCAGGAACGTTTACAGAAACAGGTCTGAGCCAACAACCTAGGCTACAACAGGCCGGAGACAGCAAACTCCAAGGGAGCAGAGCAAAGCCCGGGAGTGCTAAGTGACCTCCAGGAACACGGAATGACCAAGAAGGTAACTAGAACCGTGGCACTGACTATACCATGAGGGACAACCATCTGAGCCTTGGATTCACTGTCACCTAGAAGATTAATCAACAGAATCACAGACAGCCCCAACCACACCTATTAGAGGAAAAGCTGAGTAGAAAAGGTAAGAACACACACAACACCAGAAAGAGCAACACGACACCAGTAAAACCTAAAGACCCAAGACTTGAACAACCAAATACAGATGAAGCAGAAAAAATTACCTAAAAATAATTTCAGGAGAATGTTTGAAACTCTTAAAGAGTAAATGAGAAATTCCCTCAAAGAAATGGAGGAAAAGACAAACAAAAAATTGGAAGACATCAGCAAATCCCTTAAAGAAAACCAAGAACAAGAAATCAAACATATGAAAGAAACTATCTAAGACCTGAAAACTGAAATAGAGACAATAAAGAAAACATAAGCCGAGGGAATTATAGAAACAGAAATCATGAGAAAACAACCAGGAACCACAAAAGCAAGCATGAACAGCAAATACAAGAGATGGAAGAGAAAATCTCAAGCACTGAAGATACAATAGAGTAAATAGACTCATCAGTCAAATAATACATTAAATCTAAAAAAAGCTTAACACAAAATATCCAGGAAATATGGGACACCATGAAAAGGCCAAACCTAAGAACAATAGGTATAGAAGAAGGAGAAGAAGTTCAACTCAAAAGTACAGAAAAGATATTTAACAAAATCATAGAAGAAAACTTTCCCAACCTAAAGAAAGATATGCCTATGAAGACTATGAAGAGACAATAAGCTTACAGAACACCAAATAGACCAAATGTCACTGTTGAAACATGCAATTATGCAATTCTGTTTTAAATTCTTCTTCTTCTTCTTCTTCTTCTTCTTCTTCTTCTTCTTCTTCTTCTTCTTCTTCTTCTTCTTCTTCTTCTTCTTCTTCTTCTTCGTATGTGTATTTCAGGGCTGACCATGTCTGCCTACATGCCACCATACTTCCTGCCATAAATAAATGGACAAAACCTCTGAAATGTAATCCAGCTCTAGTTAAATGTTTTCTTTTATAAGAGTTGCCATAGTTATGGTGTCCTTTTATAGCTGTGGAAACCCAGAGACATATGTCTTCTGGTGCTTCAGTGACAAGAATGTAATATGAGTAATTAATCACTTTCTTTTCAGATTTAAGGCCTGTTCAATATGATTCTCAGACCTGGTACCATTTCCAGAACCTGTAGCTAAACCAGTCATAAGTCTTAGAGGCAAACCCACACCCACTATTCTGATAAATGGACATAGCATTAAACTTACTTCGAATCAGTCACCATTATACTTATAAGTTGGTGCATGGCTTAAATCTCATCAGAGGAGCTCCTTTTGCATTAACCAACAATTAATAAAAAGACTCACAACTTTTCAAAGCTCAAAGAATAAGAGACTATGGAGTTCCCAGCCTTAATTGGGACATTTATACTCTACCTACACCTTCCAAAGCTCTGGTATTTGTGAAGGAGAGAAGGCAGGAAGAGTCAAAGAACAAGACAATGTGGATAATTATAAGAAAACAATGTTTTCTTAACACGATAGGGAAAGTGATTATATGAACTAACACAGTTGGGACAGCATGAAATTGAATTGCTTTTGGGATCCTTTCCTCCTATCAGGTTGCTTCATCCAGCCACAATAGAAGAGAAGGTGCCTAGTCTCATTGCAACTTCGTATACCATGGCTTGTTCATATCCTTGGGAAGCCTTCCCTATTCTGCATAAAAATGGAAGAGGAATGGATAGGGTAGGGAGAGGGAAGGTGGGGGGACTGGGAGTAGAGAAGGTGGAAATCTATGATCAGGATGTAAAAACAAACAAAAAACAAGCAAACAAGCACACACACATATACACACACACAATAATGAAAAATAATCCAACAAAGGTTAAGACTAGATACCTATACCTAGAATTACAATCTTCCTAAACTCAGTTTTCTAGACAAGATCTTCAAAACATAATAAAAAGAAAGAAAGAAAGAAAAAAAGAAAGGAAGGAAGGAGGTGAAGAAAGAGAGAAAGAAGAAGAGTTAGAGTTTATGGTTTGATTTCAGAGAGGGGGAAATTACAGAGGCAGGAACTTGAGCCAGATGGTCTTTGTATATCCCTAGTCAAAAAATAAAGAGCAGTAAGTGATCTGTAGCCAGGTAACTTTCTCCTTTTCATGCATTTAGGACTGCAGATCAAGAAATTGTGCTCCCAGTTAGAGAAGGACTTCCCACCTCCATTAATCTAATCATTATCATATCTCATAGGTGTAGATTAATCTAATCTAAAAACCTTTTTCACTGATGTGTCCCTGGAGTCTTGTCTCCTTCGTGGTTCTAGAGTCTGTCAAATTGGCAATCACTGTTAAACATCATACCCTTTGTTATGTGATCACCAATGTGTAATTCCAGGACAATTCTTTCTCATATCTATATACAACATGAGGTTTTAATTTTTATGCTCATTTTATTTTTATTTAATTGAAAATTTTCAAATACTATATTTTGCTTATCATTTTTTCTTCTTCAGTTCCTTCCAGGTCCTTATCAACTTCATATGTATAAAACTGTCATTTTCTTATGTATCTCTCTTTCAAAAAAATACACACACAATCAAATAAAATAAACAAAAAACAAAAATAATACATGAAAACACACCTAAAAATAATACAACAAATGAAAATGATATAAACAAGTAAAAACCCAATAAGACAAAAAATGTCCACATGAAACAAAACGAGATGAAAATTCCACATAAATATCATTGAGTTTGATGTTCATCAAATGCACCTGAGTATGGAGCCTGCCTGCAGTGTAGATAATACCCAGCAGGACTCCATTGGGATAGAGCCTGCCTACAGTGTAGATAATACACCCAGCAGGACTCCATTGGTATGCAGCCTGCCTGCAGTGTAGATAATACACCCAGAGTGACTCCATTGGGATAGAGCCTACCTGCAGCGTAGATAATACACTCAGTGGGACTCCATTGGGGTGGAGCTTGCCTGCAGTGTAGATAATACACCCAGCAGAACTCCATTGTGATGCAGCCTGCCCGCAGTGTAGATAGTACACGCAGCGGGACTCCATTGGGATGCAGCCTGCCTGCAGTGTAGATAATACACCTGGTGGAACTCCATTGAGATGCAGCCTGCCTGCAGTGTAGATAATACACCCAGAGTGACTCCATTGGGATAGAGCCTGCCTGCAGTGTAGATAATACACCCAGCAGGACTCCATTGGGATGCAGCCTGCCTGTAGTGTAGATAATATACCTGGTGGAATTCCAATGGGATGCAGCCTGCCTGCAGTGTAGATAATACACCCAGCAGGACTCCTGGTGGGACTCTATTGAGATGCAGCCTGCCTGTAGTGTAGATAATACACCCAGCTGGACTCCATTGGGATGCAGCCTGCCTGCAGTGTAGATAATACACCCAGCTGGACTCCATTGGGATGCAGCCTGCCTGCAGTGTAGATAATACACCTAGCTGGACTCTATTGGGATGCAGCCTGCCTGCAGTGTAGATAATACACCCAGTGGGACTCCATTGGAAAAAATGATTTTCTTTCAACAAGCATCTGTTGCAGACAGCTTCTTTTTTTATTTTATTGATTTTTATTGAGCTGTACATTTTTCTCTGCTTCCCTCCCTGCTTCTCCCCTCCCCTTCAACCCTCTTCCATGGTCCCCATGGTCCCAATTTACTTATGAGATCTTGTCTTTTTCTACTTCCCATGGAGATTATATATTTGTAAGTCTCTCTTAGTGTCCTCATTGTTGTCTATATTCTCTTTTGTAGGCTGGTTTTCTTTGGTAGAAAGCTTCATAGTTTCCCCCTCACAGCTAGGACCTTGTCAGGCTTGAACCCGAACAGATCTTGTGTGTACTGCCACAGTCTCTGTGAGTTCACATGTGCATCAGCCGTCTTACGTTTCTCAGGTACTCTTTCCTGGAGTTATGTTTCAACTCTAGCTCTTATAATCTCTCAGCCTCCTCTTTTGCATAGCTCTGAGTCTCAATGAGAAGGATTTGATGAACATGTGCCATTTAGGACTGAGTGCTGTTACGTCTTTCACTCTCTGCACATTGTCCACTTGTAGGTATCTGTGTTAATTCCTATGTACTATAAAAAGCTTCTCTGATGCAGGTTGAGCAAAGCACTGATCTATGTGAATAGCAATCATTTTATCGCCATGTTACTTTACCACAACAATGGTAATAGGTGTTCCAATAAGCCTAAGGCCTATTTCATATCAGATTCGTGGCCTTTTCTTAGCAGTGTCAAGTATGGATCCACTCATGGAAAGGGTATTAAACTCAATCATAAAGTGTTTGGCTAATCCTACAACATTTGTGGTACTATTGAAGCTGTATAACTTGCAGACATGTCACTATTACAGGTTATAGAGTTTGTAGCTATGTATTCCAGGTTTCAGTATTAATATTTGTGATTTGTATTTTGTTTTTCAATGATCAACAGAAAAATACAAACATATAATGGACAAAGAATAATAACATAAAATGAAAAATAGGTATTTTTTTATTTTCCCCTTATTTGTGTGAAAATATTTCCTGAATCCATGGCTTTGTTCTGAGCAAATGTGTTTTTTTTTTTTCAGAACAGAGGCTATTTAAATTGCTCTACTTTGGCATCCTTAATAATTAATGAAGGTTGATACAATGAAAATCAGCAAGGTTTTCTCATAACTAGAATGGGTGAAAACATCTATTTAAACTAATTTAAGGCAGACTGTAGCATTTCCCCAGATGTATTTGCTGGTTGAGTTTCCCACTCAGTTGTTCTAACGGAATCTGTCACAGCCAGAAATACTAGCAACTCCTTCTAATAAGACAACTTTTCCTGAGTCTCTAAATATTTAAATGCATATTAGAAATAATCAAGTATGAAAGAAGCTTTTGAATGGATACTGATTTTATCATACATTCTCATGTTTAGCACATTATGTTTAAGCAGAAGAAATCAAAGGAGAAAAAGTTTTTTTAGAAGAAAATCTTCAAATATTGAATGTTAACTAATTTATTTTTACTTATTTCATTTTAAAGGTAGAACCTTGAAGATGCTACCTAAATTGCTATTAGGCATACTAGGCTAATGTGAAATTTGTGTGGCAGTGCTAGCGTTTTGTTTGTGGCAATTACTAATTTTTCAAGTCATCAAGCACTTCTTCCTTTGTGATTTTGGCCCATGAATCTGGAATAGTACCTAAGTGTGTAAATTTTTTTTCGTATTTCTCTTCTAGCTCTGATCTGAAGTGACAGACAAACCATTTCCAATATGGCTGGGTAGATGAGTCTGGGGTGATGCTCCATGTGGCAAAATCACCTCCTGCTGCTCGATATTTCTTATATGGGAATTCTTGGAGGTCATTTAAAATAAATGAACGATCACTTGCCACACAAGTAGTACAGCACTCAGTGGCAAAGTAGTCTGTTTTATGATAATACCATCCATTGACAGCCTGAGGGCGGTGGAATGGCACACTGTGGTCTCCATCATGTTGGGGAATGGTGTTGGTACAAACTGCTTTACAAAAAGGACACTGTTTCCAGCAGCCACAGAGATGCTCAGAGAGAATTTTCTCAATGTCAGGAACCATTTCATCCATGGACTTACTTGAGAAGTCCTCTTCGACTTTCCTCATTGCAGGATCCAAATCTGCACTCATGGCTTCTTTGAGAAACTCAGTGTCCTTTATCTCTAGGTGCTCGATGCTTATGAGGTCTCTTCTTGGAAAGATCAGGTTGCTCCCTAGGTGATCACAGAACAAATCCAACCAGCGAGAAGCAGTGCTGCTATCATTTGCTACTTCTGTGGTCTTAAGAATGGCAGAGAGGATGGCATTCTTTATGTCTCCTAAACTTATTTTAAAAATAGTCTTTATTTTTTCACCTTCTTTTTCTAAACAATATCTTCTAATGTGGTCTCTAATGTAATCCCTGAAAAAGGATTCTGGCTGATGAATGTACTGCCAATAGTTATCAAAATTTTCTTTTTCTGCCAGAGAAATGAGAACATGTTTCTCCAGGTTAGCCCTGTTTCCGTTGAATGCCGGGCAGGTGGCTCGCATGTCCCCAGCTACTTTAAGGCCCATTTTTTCCCATATAGTGGCAGAGACAGCAGGAGTGAGCTTGAGCCACAGGAAGTCCACAAAAGATGTGATGGAGGTGGCACCTTGGCAGGAGATCTTAAAACTCATGAAGAAATTGTCTTTCTTGCTCTCCAGATAGTTCACAGGATCATTTGCTCTTTTAAATGCCTTATGCATTTCTTTGAAACTCTTAGATGCCCTTTGGAATAAGCACAAGGATAAATCAATGGTGTAGTCTCTGGTAAATGTGTATTCTTCCTCAGGGGAAACAGATTTCAGTTCATTTTCTATTATCATCAGAATTTTATGAAAATCATGCTGACTGTAATCACACTTTTGCTTCCAATTGTTTTTAATTATTTCATCAAATTTTAAATAAATGTTGTTGGTAGTTTTATTAATTGACTCTTTATGGAAAGACTCTATTTTTTTTGAAACTATATAATATTTTTTTTTCATTTGGACATGCTTGTTATAATCGACGTCAAACTTTTCTCCATTCTTTTTCTTTAGTCTTTCTGCAATATTTTTGTCCTTTTTGAAACACAGTAGGAAAATGTTTTCAGCGTCTGAATCAATGTCAGGCTCTGTGACAAGGGGTACAGTAGAAGACACATTGTAGATCCAAGTTGTCCAAACTTGATTGAATTTCTCACGCAACTCTTCATCACTCAATTCTTTACCCTTCACATCTAAAGCCAACTCTCGGCTCCTCTCTAACAGTTCGTTTTCATATTGTGACTTTTGGTTATCTAGTCTTTCTTGGCTTTGTTTAAGACTTATGAGCTCATTGCCTTTCCTTCTGGTGTCTGAAATAAGTGCATCTTTAAGCATTAGTAGCTTATTTTCAAAATTTGCTTTCCATTGAACCAGTATTTCACTATCTGGGTCTTCTTCAAAATACTTGTCAAATTCTTGCTTGATGGTTTCATATTTCTTATTAAGTGGGCTCTCCAGTGTATTAGTTGTGAGAGCCAGGATTTTCCCATTCTGAATCTGATTGTTCAACTGATTCTGTAAGTCTAGCACATGGCTCCTCAGCTCCCAGGTCCAGTGATTATACATGGTTTCCAGTTTGTTCATGGCTATGACCTCTTGGGTGTTCCTGAAACTGAAAATGAAGTTCTCGCTGACCAGGGCTTTCCACAAATCCTGAACTCGGAATTTTACATCTGAGATCTTCATGATCCTTCCCCTGGATTCCTGCTGGGCAGTCCTAAGAATCCCAGTTTTCAACTCCTGGACATTGTGGCTATAGTGTGGATTGGGAGGGGCCATTGGGGGATTGCCATCCCAGAGGTGAGCAAAGTAGTAGACGTGACTATTGACATCAAATCTAATTACATCGCTGAAGCGGGTTATGTTTGAGCACTCTTCCTGTTCAGCAGCTAATGCTGTCATCTCATCCAGCCTCTGCTCCAGTCTCCTTCGTCCTTCCATAGTTTGGTCTTTAGCTGTAACTTCTCCCACATTCTGGTGGACAAAGATGCAACTGGGGGAGATTTTCACTTGTTTCATTCTCAGAAAGGCCTGGACAACAATTTGTAGGATGTCCTGCATCTCTGATGGATTCTCCCCAAAAATATTGATCAGAGTCATATTTGCAAGGCCAATGACGAATGTTGCCAACTCATTGTCCCAATTCCGGGATTTGTTGTTGAGTTCTGGAGCCCGAAGTCCTTCTGTGTCTACAACAAGCACAAAATCAAAGCCAAGTTCTTCTATGAATGTCTCTTCCACCTTCAGGAGTTGCATGTAGGCCCCCTTGGTGCACCTGCCTGCACTGACTGTGAACTCTAACCCAAACAGTGCATTTAGTAGGGTGGATTTCCCCGAGCTCTGTAGGCCAAGGACAGAGAGAACAAACAACCTTTTGTCTCCAACTTTCTCTGAGATCTTGTCCAAAACTGCTGCCACCCATTTTACAGGCACATATGAAGCATCTCCATCCATCAGCTCAATGGGAACACCAGCTACCATCAGGTCTGCAGCAATCTGGGGGAGGCAGAGAAAAAGGCTGTCTCTAGAGGAGGAAGTTTCTTCCAGAGCTTCATAGATCTGGCCAACTTCTCGGAGAAGGTGCTCAACTCCTAAAGTGCAGTTGAGAATCTCGGTAGAGATGGCTTCTATCTGCTTCTGCCAGAGTGCCAGGGAGCTGCTCTTCTGTGCTTTCTGCTTTTCTCTTTGTACCACTAACCACAAAGATCTTTGCTTTTCATGTAAAATCTCTAAGTGTTTCATAGTTAGATTTTCCAAAACCACACTTAACCAGTATAAGTAGAATTTGAGGTCATTTTCTGTGTCTTCTTTGAGAATCTGTAGGACAGATTGCATGAAAGCATTGAGAGGGAAGGCCTTTTTAAACTGCTGCCATCGTATTTTTTGCTTTTCTTTCTTAATGTCACTCTTGTGTTGTTCAATGCTCCGATGCCCTTTTTCTTGCAGATGATAGAGTTCTTTGTCTTTCTTACACCAATGGTGCCACAGTTGTCCCTGAAGGGGCAGCAAGTTTTCTTTTATCTGAGATACCTTGGATTGCTCTAGGAGTTTCCTATTTGTCTGTGCTTTTTCTTTGGCCTCCTTCAATGCTCTTTGGTATTCATCAATCATGAATCCTTGTTTTTGAGCCATCTGTGAACAGTCTTCTATAGTGAGAGCAGTCCCAGAGACTTCTAGTAAACGTTTAATGGCAGTAGTGAGTTCTTCTGTTAATTCTGCTTCATTTCTATTCCTAATGGCAATCCTCATCCTTCTGCCTGAATTATTAGTAATGGATTTTTCTTTGTCATCAATCAGACAGACCACAGGTTTTGATGACTGCCATAGGTGTTTGACAAGGTTTTGGTTTTCTTTATTGTCATCAGAAGCTGACATGAGGATCACAATGAGAGAAGAGACATCCTGCAGGAAGCTGAGTTGTTGTCTATGTTCTTTGGCATCTCCATGAAGATTGGTGAAGGCCACACACTTGTCAAATGTGTCCTCACCTTGACCCCCAGGATAGAACCAGGAGATCTCCACCACTCCCTTCATCAAGAGACAATATTTGCTGCTTCCTCTGCAGTGCCTGTGAAAAAACACATCATGTTTATGTCTACTGAGGAGAGAGTTCATGATCTGAGATTTGGAAGCAGAGAAGCCTTTTCCAACTCTAATGAAGGACACAATGGGGGTAGAGACACAGCACATCTGCTGATTCCTGTGACTGTAGCTCTTGTCCTGTGGTGATTTACTTGACTCTTGCCAACTTCTCCTGATTTGTCTGAGAGACCAGAGAGAGAATTCCATCTGAGAAGTGTTGGGATTTGGCACCACAAGGGGGAGTGCATATTGACAAATGGAAAGTTTGGACAAAATGTATTGCCTGGCAAGATCATCTGCACAGTGAAAAATGGCCATCTGGATGTCCATTGGGTGAATGTGGGGCCAGGTCTCAGTGGATGAAGAATTAATGACTTCATCACTGTCATCAAACAGCTCTTCGTATGGATCAACAACATCATTTTCCTGGTTGGAGGGAACTACAGAGTCTTGGGTGTCTGTATTTCCATCATTTTTGAAGATCAGATGTCTGAACCCACAATCTAGCATCAATAGCTTTTGTAGGAAATAGAAAGGAAGTTCCTGTTCAGATCTTGGCTGTGTATTGTAAACAGAAGTCTTATAGATCAGATGGAAGTCAGCTCTCCTCATCCTTTTTGGGTAGTGATGTTCTAGACCCAGACGTTGGAGTAAGTCTAGGAAAGGTCCTTTTTCTATCACCTCTTTTTCATTGCTATCATCATTTTGTTGTTTATAAGTATCTTTGTTTTTATTCAGGAGACTTTGCAATTGCTTTTTTACTTCATCCATTTGCAATGAAGAGATGGCATCTTCATATTTCCCATCAATGAGTAATCTTAAATTATTCTCTAGATTCTCCCAATCATGATCTGTTCCAAACTTTGTGATGAGATGTGCAACTTTATTAGAAAGTAAGTGCTCCATATGCTGCCTTGTTAATGTCAAGCGGTGTGCTTTTTCTTCTGGAGAAATGGCTGTGACTCCAACTGTGGCCGTCAGAGCTTTGAGCACTAGGAATGCCTGTGCCCTGTCAGTGCAAATAGTTTTTAGCTCCTGATATCTGTGTTGAACAGTTTGTACTTCTTCCAGGAGAAAATTTAACTCATTGTACCCCAGGAGAGGCTGGAAAACTTTGCTTTCCAGCTGATAGCCTGCACCCGCTGCAATGGAGAGTAGTAGCAGCTGCATGTCTGGCTGCTCTGCTTCTCTGAGATAGTTCAAGAAGGAGCTAAGAGCTGTGGTGACATCACCTGTAGCCTTTCTTTGAGCCTCTTGAGCTATTTCTGAGGACTCAGATGTGATGTTTGCGTCTGTGAGAGATTCTTGGATTTCCTTTAAATTTTTAAAGAATTCAGACAATGCAGTGATTTTAACTTGCTGTTCCTCTGACTCTGTCTGGTTGAGCCACTGCATGATTGTCTTCACCTGAGGAAAGTTTTTCACTTTGTGTACATGAGGTTCTAGAAGGCTGCGGAATTGAGATTTAATAAACTGAGTTTTTTTAATGGAAGATTTTTTGCAAAAGTTGACAGTGTTTATAAGAAAATTTTGTAGATTACAATTTGTGAGGCAT
Source organism: Ondatra zibethicus (assembly GCA_004026605.1). NCBI lineage: Eukaryota > Metazoa > Chordata > Mammalia > Rodentia > Cricetidae > Ondatra > Ondatra zibethicus. Next base: position 31,067 of record PVIU01015000.1, on the reverse strand, counting down.
GTATTAATCCAAACATCATAACCTTTTGTTTTGTGAGCCAGTGTTTGCATAAAATCCATCAGGTAGTTAAGCTGTTCTTCAGGGTCTGAGACCTTCCAGGATTTCACATCATTCAGGAAAAGTCCTGCTTCCTTTATGGTACTCGGCATATGTTCTCCAGGCTGGATGTGGACAGCAAGGCCTGTCAGAGCAGTATAGTTTTCTGCCAGGCAGTTAGCCACCAGGAAGGGGTCCTTAAAATTGCTTCTGTGATTTGATAGGATGATGTCCCAAATGGGTACCAGCTGAAGTTCTCGGTCAATGACACACCAGGTTTTGTTGCTGGCAAGAAGGCCAGTTGTCCATTGTACAATTCCATTTGCTTCTGGTGGTCCACCTATCTGGGCCATAGATAATTGAACTTTGATTTGGAGCTGTTGATTAGTTGCATTTTTGTAGGAGTTTGCTGAATGTGCATATGATGCTGTCATCTCTCCTGCAACTTCAACTCCAAAGCCACTGTAGCTCCCTCTTACATAACCATCCAAGGCCTCTGCTGCCTGCTGCTTCACACAATCCAGCTGGTCACTTTTGAAACCCTCTGAAATGGCCTTCCAGTAGAATATTCCCCCCAAATGCAGAGGGCCTTGATTAGCATGAGAGCCAAATCTGTTGAAGAAGTTTTCAGTCCTTTTCCTCACTACAAGGAATCTGTCTGGTCCATCAGTGTGTTCCAGTTGTTCTTCAATGATTTTCAGTTCCTTGAGAGCAGCGGTGGAGAGGTAGAGTTGATCTTTGCAAAAGTGGAAGGAGGCCAGTGGGTTGTAGCTGAACTTTGATGAGCAGAAATAAGTGTGCTTAGAATGTGATTGTTGGACGTCTTTGGATTCTAAATGCTTGACTGTATCCATCCCACCATCTAAATTAAATCCCCAGCCTCCACCCTTGGCTAAAAGTGTTAACCGGAAACCGAACTTCTTCACAGTTTCAGTGAACAGGGATTCTTCTTTATAAGATGTGAATTCTTTTGTTTCCATACGTTTTCCTTGCTCAGACCCAAAGAGGAACAATTCCTTGGGCATCCTGAGTAGTTCTTCTCTCCTTGTTGCCAAGTCCTTTTGTTGACAGGTCTTATAAATTCCCTGCAGGACCAGCCCACCAGATGTGAATCTTAGCAGGTCTCTGTCTGAGAAGTTTTGACTCTTTATCATTGTTGCTTTTATGTGACTGAGATGTCTCTCCATTGTTTCAGTGATATCTTTGAGGGGTACTTCAGGCCCTGGCCAGCACTCTTCAGGGATCTCCATTGCTTGTCTCAACTCTGCTTCTTTCATCCTCACTTCTTCTTCCTGTCTGTGTTTCCCTTCTGACTGCAAGGCCCTCAGTTTCTGCAGTGCCTGTCCTGCCTGCTGCTGTCTGTTCCTTATCATCTCCCCAGGAGTCTCCTGGAACTCTGCAGCACTCTTTGGCTCTGAGAGGTCAAGCAGCTTCTCCAGAGCCTTTTCCTCCCATGTGTGCTGTGTCTGGGACTTCAGCTTCTGGAGGTCTTTTTCTTCTAAGTGTTGTAAGGCCTGGGCACAGGTCACACCCAGGTCTTCCTGAAGCTTAGGCAGCCAGTAGTCAACGGACAACCCCACTTCTGTCAGCTTCTCCTGGAGATCTTGCTGCCTTCTGCTTCTGGACTGGGGCTCATCAGGGATGAACTTTGCTGTGTCCATTGCTCTGGGAAAATAGATATTTATTTATTCTGTGTCCCAACTGTAAGAAATCATATCCACATCATCCAATATGTAAGTGTTCTTAGGAGGCAAGTCTCTAAGGTTTTTCATGCCTTCATCTAATTGTCTTATTTACATTCATTTAAAATCTTTCCTGTATTTTTCTGTTTACTGAATATAATTTATGTATCTAGATATCATTAAGTGCTTTAATGTAGTAGACTGATTTTATACATTTCCTCCTACACTGACTCAACATCAGAACCATTAAGTTAATGGTTAAATTTTAATACAAAATTAGGTGACAACCAATTTTTTATCTTAAAATAAGAGTAATTTTTATATGTTAATTAGCTTTTTTGTATTTGTTTCTTTGAAACCTCTGTTTATTGTTTCCAATGAAAACTCTCTGAATAAATCTTAAATTATGTAGTATTGATTTGACCTGCTATCATCAATAAATTTCTACTTTGTTTATATTGGTAGCTTACTTCTAACTTTTTCATTTTGTTCTAGGATACTGTCTTAGAGTATTTTCTATTGAAATAAAACCTTGTGACTAAGACAACTTGTAAATGAATTTGTTTAATTTGGAGCTTATGATTTTAGATGGTTAGAGTCTATGATCATCATGTCAGGAGGCTTGGCAGCAGTCAGGTAGTCATGGTACTAGAGCCGGAACTGAGAGCTCATATTTTGAAACACAAGAACAATATAGAGAAAAAGCAAAAATAGTTTGTGTGTCTGTGTGTGTGTGTGTGAGAGAGAGGGAGAGATAAAGGAAGACAAAGACAGAGAGACAGAGAGAGACACAGACAGAGAGAGAAACAGAGAAAGACAGAGAGATGGGAAGAAGAGGAGAGAGGGAAATGGAGGGAATGGAGGGAGAGATTAGAAAGAGATAGAGAAAGAGAGAGAGAAAGAGAAAAAGTGAGAGGCTGGGAATGTCTTGAATCTTTTGAAACCTCAAAGCCCACCTATAGTGACATACCTCCTCCAACATGGCCATATCTCCTAATCCTTCACAGGGAATTCCACCAACTGGGAATTAAGCATTCATAGATATGAGCCTATTGCTGTTCTCATTCAAACCACCATGTAAGCGAAGACTGTTAGTTTCCCATTGCCCAGACCTGAATAATCACACAGAAGCTATATTAATTACAACACTACTTGGCATATTAGCTTAGGCTTCTTATTAACTAGCTCTTATATCTTAAATCAACCCATCTTCATTGATCAATGTATCACCATGAAAGTGTGGTCTACCAGCAAGGTTCCAGAGCATCTTTCTCCTTTGGCAGCTGCATGGCATCTCTTTGAGTCCATCTACTCTCTCTATATATATCTCTGTACTGATCTCCCATCGGGCTTTACTCTGCTAAGCCATTTGCCCAAACAGCTTTGTTTGTCAACCAATAAAAGCAAGACATATACAGAAGGACATCCCGTATCACATGTGCATGTGTTTGTGTATGTATTGATAGTATTAGTCTTTAATACCCAACTCATACCAAAGGAGAGATCATCCAGACAAAAATTAGACAAATAAACACTTGTTCTAACAGAAGTGATGATGCAAAGGGATCTACAAGTTATCCATAGAACATTTCAACCAAACACAGAAGAATATACATTCTTTTTAGCACCTCATAGAATTTTTCCCAAAATTGAGTCATACTCAGTCACAAAGTAAGTCTCAACAAAATACAAGAAAATTGTAATACTTCCTACATCTTTTTAGACCACCACATATTAGAGCTGGATATCAACAACAACAGAAACAACGGAAAGCCTATAATCTCATGGGAGTTCAACAACTGTGTACTGAATGACTACTGAATCAAGGTAGAAATAAGAAAAGAAATTAAAGACTTCATAGAATTCAATGAAAGGGAATGAACAATGTATTCAAACTTATGGGACACAATGAAAGCAGTTCTAAAAGGAAACTCATAGAACCAAGTGTCTATATAACAAAATTGGAGTGATCTGATGCTAGCAATAGAGCAGCACAACTGAAAGTTTAGGTAAAGAAAGAAGCAAACATACCCAAGAGGAGTAGATGGAAGCAAATAAACTGAGGGTTGAGATCAATAAAATAGAAACAAAAAGAACAATACCCCTCCCAAATTAATAAAACAGAGAGTTGGTTCTTTGAGAAAATCAATAATAGATATAAACCCTTATCCAAACTGAGTAAAGGAAGGAGAGAGAATATCCAAATTATCAAAATTAGAACTGAAAAGGGGGACATAACAGACACAGAGGAAATCTAAAGAATCATTAAGTTGTACTTTAGAAACCTGCAGTCCACTAAATCAGAAAATCTAAAAGAAATGGATAAATTTCTCAGTTGATATCAATTACCAAAGTTAAATTTGGATCAGATTAACAATTTAAATAGTTCTATAATTCCTAAGGGAATAGAAGCAGTCATTAAAAGTCTCCCCTGCAAAAAAAGTTCAAAGCCAGATGGTTTTAGTGCAGAATTCTGCTAGATCTTCAAAGAAGAACTAATACAAACACTCCTTAAATTATTTCTAAAATAGAAACAGAAGGAACTTAGCCAAATTCATTTTATGAATCCACAGGCCACAGTCATACTGATATCCAAACTGTGCAAACCATACAAAGATTCAACAGAGAAAAAAAATTAGTACAATTTACCTTATGAACATTGATAAAACATACTCAATAAAATATTCATACACCTAAATGAAGACTACATCAAAGATCATACATATCAAGTAGCTTCATCCCAGAAATGCATGGAAGGTTCAATGTATGAAAATCAGTCAATATAATCCACCTTCTAAACAAACTGAAAGGAAAGAAACACATAGGATCATCTCATTAGGTACTGAAAAAGCCTTTGACAAAATCCAACACCTCCTCATGATAAAAGTCTTGGAGAGATCAGATATACAAGGGACATAACTAAGCATAATGAAGGCAATTTACAGCAAGCAGACAGCCAACATCAAACTTAGTGAAGAGAAACTCAAAACAATTCTACCAAAATCAGAAATAAAAAAGCGTCCACTCTCTACAATTCAATATAGTAGCTGAAATTTAAACTAGAGCAATAAGACAACTGGAAGAAATCAAGGAGATATGAATTGGGAAGGAAGAAGTCAAATCATGGCTAATTTTACCAGGGACCTCCTATAGCTGATAAACATCTTCAACAAAGTGACTGGATACAAGATTAACTAAAAACAAATCATTAGCCCTCCTATACACAAATGATGAAGAGACTGAGAAAGAAATCAGGAAAACAACAACCTTCCCAATAGCCTCAAATTATATAAAATATCTTGAGGTAACTCTAACCAACCAAATGAAAAACTTGGATGATAAAACTTCAAGTCTTTGAAGAAAGAATTTGAAGAAGATATCAGAAGATGAAAAAATCTCCCATGCTCATGTATCGGTAGGATTAACATAGTAAAAAATGACCATCTTACCAAAAGCAATCTACATATGGAACTCACTTCCCACCAAAAGTCTAATACAACTCATTACATACCTTGAAAGCACAATACTCAACCCCATGGAAAAGCAAACCCAGGAAAGCTAAATCAATACTGAATAATAAAATAACTTCTGGAGTTATGACCATCCTTGGTTTCAAAGCTCTACTATAGAAGTACAGTAATAAGAACTGCATGGTACTGACATAAAAACAGACACACTGCCTAAAGCTATTGAATTGAGGATGCAGCACAAATCTGCATACCTAGAGACACCTGATTTTTGAGAATGAATCCAGAAATACACAGTTGAATAAAGAAAACATTTTTCACAAAAGGTGCTGGTCTACCTAGATGTATGCAAAGAGATCCATGTCTATCACACTGCACAAAACTCAAGTCCAAATGGATCAAAGACCTCCGCATAATAAAACCAGATTCACTGAACCTGATAGAAGAGAAAGTGGGGAATAGGCTTTAACTAATTGGCACAGAATTCAACTTCCAAAACACAGTACTGATAGTGCAGGCCCTAAGATAAACACTCAATAAATGGGACCTAATGAAACTGAAAACACTTCTGTAAGGCAAAGGACACTGTCAATAGGACAAAAAGAGCAGCCAACAGAATGGGAAAAGATTTTCACTAGCTCCGCATCTGACAGAGAGCTAGCATCCAAATTATGTAAATAATTCAAGAAACTTGATATCAAAAAATCAAATTAATAATAGGGATACAAATTTAAACATAGAATTCTGAACAGAGGAATCTCACCTGACAGAAAAACACTTAAAGGAACATTCAACAGCCTTCGTCATCAGGAAAATGCAAATTGAAATTACTTTGAGATTCCATTTTACTCCTGTTTGAATGGCTAAGACGTAAAGCACAGGTGACAGTACATATTGGTAAGGATGTAGAGCAAGGTAAACACTCCTCCGTTGCTGGTGGGAGTGAAAACTGATACATCAACTGTGGAAATTACCACGGTGGTTCCTCAGAAAACTGGGAGTCAATCTACCTCAAAACCCAGCTAATTCAGTCTTTTGCACCAAAGATTTCTCCATCCTACCTCAAGGACACTTGCTCAACTTAGCTTGTATCAGCTTTACTCACAATACTCAGAAACTAGAAACAAACTAGGTGCTCCTAAAGGGAAGAACGGGTAAAGAAAATGTGGCATGTTTATACAGTGGAGTACTAGGACAGATGACTAGAACTCAGGGGCATTTAGGGGTTGATGTGGTAGCCTAGTGCAGAAGAAGCCCCCTGGAATCTATGAGGGTAACCCTTGCAAAGACTTCTAGTAATGGGGGATATGGGCCCTGAGCTGGCCATCTTCTATAACCATGCAAGGCTTCCAGCAGTGGAAAAAGGCTATCAACCCAGTTATATGACTTCCGACCTTCAATCTGTCCTCTCTACAAGATGTGTTGGGGTAATGGTGGCACAGAACTTGTGGCGTGAACAACCAATTATTGGTCAAATTTGAGGCCCACATCACAAGAGGGGGGGCATTCCTATCAATATCTGGATTACCAGGATTAGCCCAGAGACCTAAGATAGGACCAAACACAGCTGCCAAAAAAAGTCAATTAAATGACTCCTAGTGAAATTTTCCCATACTCATAGAATGGTGCCTAGCCGGATCATCACCAGAGAGGCTCCATCCAGCCGCTGATGGGAACATAAGCAGAGAGCTACAGCCACAAGTGGAAGGGAAGGAAGGACTGTAGGAGCCAGAACGTGGAGGACACCATGAGAACATGTGGAATTCCTAACTGTGGGAATGGGGTGTCTATGATTCTCTTGCCTTCTCTTGGGATCTACTTCCTCCTACTGGGTATCCTCCAACAACCTTGAAATGAGCATCTGTGCTAAGTACTATTGTAACTTGGTATTCTTTGTTCACTTGCTCTCCCTGAGAGGCCTGTGTTTTTATGAAGGGGTACAGAGGAGGAGTGGATCTGAGGGAGAGAAGAGAGGGGGGACTGTGAGGATTGGTGATAGGGTTAACTGCTGTTGGGATATAATGTACTAGAGAAGAATAAGTTTTAAAAATTTGAAAAACCCTTTTTATATTGTCAAAGAATAAGTGGAACATGAAATTAAAAGCACATTAATATTTATGAGTTTATAATATAAACATAACAAAATACATATGAAATTTTCTTGAATAAAACTACAAATTTTTGATAGAGCAGGTTCAAGATATGTATACCAATGAAGCCATACTTTCTGTTTCATGTTAAAACTGCACTTGCACTTGGCAAGGTTCTGTCTCTAGAGAGAAGGAGTCCATACAGTGTATGTACAAGTTTATTTTAAAGAAGGACTTGCTAGATTGCCTTATGTGCCAGTAGCTGGGTAGGTCAAGCATGGTCAAATGCACACTGGAGAGGCAGAGACTCTGGTTCCTGATCTAAAAGATGGGTGCTTTAGCAGGCAAATCCACGCTGAAAGCCTGCAAGTCCCTTGAACTGTTTTTGGCACTGAGTACTTTCAGAAAGTCTGAATAAACTGGAATCTGATGTCTGCCGATAGACGTGGAAGCAGTTACTCATAAAAGAAATGGACTTGCTAACTTATCAGCTACCTTCTTTCCATTTTATCTCCTCATGTACCAAGTTTGCCACACTGAGAAGCCCATCCCTACTCAGAGCTGTCTCTTTGCAGTCACCATGCAGCATGTCAGTCCTGTCTGAAACAGTTTTCACCCACTATATATATGCATGCCCCCAGGCGAGGCATCTTCCGATTCAGTTGAATTGACAACTTAGAATAACTATCACACCAAGTGTCCCCTACTTGATCCATGGAATCAATGAATCTTCAGCTAACCCCCCTCAAGTCCTTTTTAATATCTACAAACTAACTCTGATGTTCACACGAAAGAAGAAAATACACAGATGTACCACTACAACGCTGAAGAAAAACAGTACTAATACTTCAAGACTTAATGCAAAGATACATCAATCATTGATATTTAGTATTGACAGAAGACTTTTAAGGGATAAATGGCAAACAAAAGTGTCCATAAAGATAATCACGGAAATAGAATCAGTGAATCATTGACAAAAAGTCAAAGGTAATGTCGTTGAGAAATGACAGAAAATTTCTTCAGCACATGGTAGTGGAAACACATCTAAAGCTACATACAATAAAAATTAACATAAAACCCTGTCTTTAAAATTTGTAACTTAAACTGGAACATAATTTTGGACGGATGGCAAATAACTCCCAGTTACGCTATGCTAGAATCTGTAGGAACAAGGTCGCGATAGTTGGAGAGCAGTTATCCTGTGATATGAGTGAGGAAAGGAGACACTGATTTCAGTAGCAAAGACAGAATGGAACAGTTTAGAACTCACTTGAAGGAGTTTGCCATTCTTTCTTTCAGAGTTCTTTCCATAAGGTTCAACCTCAAGCAGAGAATTTTTCATTCCAAGTACAGAGTAGTGCGTGTGTACAGGATGGATCAGAAGCAAGAATGCAAACAGATGGCAGAGAATCAGAACACAGTACACTGACACTATATGGAAACATAATGAGGCCCATTAGTTTGTATGGCAATTTTAACATTTATTAATGAAAAAAGACAGAATCCCTACAAAGTTTTCATTGCACTTTCAGAGTCAATAAAGAGAAGAGGAGGGAAGGAGATAGATAGATAGATAGATAGATAGATAGATAGAGAGAGAGAGAGAGAGAGAGAGAGAGAGAGAGAGACCATCAACACTAGACTCATTGTGTTTCCTTGGTCATCGTGTTTTATTACTGCAATACAAATTAACTAAGCCAGAAATCAAGACATACAGCCAAAGAAAGAAAGGCAAGACAGATTACAGACAGGCTCCGTACCTGTGCCCACATGAGTTATGGTAAGGAGACAGATTCTACTCTTCCTGTTTAGGCAGGTGACCACCTTAAGATACCTGTGCATTTGTGTCCAGATGAGTGACGATATGGAGTCCGCAAGCTGCTCAATATCTTTGACTTTTATATTTCTCTTATTTAGGATAAGTATTAAATGTTTTAAGGTTAACTTTGCCCTGCTCTTTTCTCCCTCCTGCCAATCACCCCTGCCCCCTTGCTCTTTGGTTACAGACTCCTCCATAATACATGAGTTGATCTGAGTTTGAAACTATCCTGCCTTTATTTTTGATTTGTCAGCTATGTTTCCTTATCACTTTTTCTCTCCATTCTTAGTTTAACTGGAACTCATGTTATTTCAAGTCTCCCAGTTTAGCTCTATTTACTTTTCCTTCCCAGTGTTTTTCCCCAGTGCTGTCCAATACTAAATGCTACTCTTTCCCACTCATATCCTTCACAACTAATATCTTAATAGCTTAGTACATATAGTGCTGCCTAATTTCTTCTTTTTAATCATTCAAGGAGATTTTAATTTCAGTAGCGTGATGGGTAAAAGTGATCTTTTAGTCTGTTTTCTAGTATTATTTTGCATTGAAAACTCAAAATTTTTATTAATGAAGTAATATGCACATATACTGAGTCCCATTCCAGGTACATAAAATGTTATTTAATATCACAAACACAAACATACAATATCTCTTAATTTCAAGCTCCCCAGATATATCTTGTTTTGGTGTAGGGTGATGTATGTGAACATTATTCAACCTATGCCAAAAAGTGAGTTTCAGACTAGGGACTACTCTCACGGTGTTTCTATGTGTAACTTTTGTGCCAGCTGTTGCTTTGGTTCCAAGTTTCACTACTTTATTTCTCTGAATATTTCCCTCTCCTTATCTCTTCAGTTAGAATTACTACTATGGAGAAGAATGGTAAAAGTCTCCCTTTTTAATAACCATATTTATGCACATTTGTTCATTAATCATTCAAGGTATAATGCAATCTTGTTTCTTTGTTCTTCAGAAGTTATTGGAACTGAATGAGTGATTATTTCTAAATTGATATTTTCTTACTGGTTCTACATATCAATTGTGGTTGTTTATGCCATTAACACATTATTCTCAGATATGTGCTGTACATTATACCCATTGTTTTGAACATGCAGACTGATGTTTGAGATAGTGGGCTACACCCCCATTTCAGTAGAGAGAAATAATACTGCAGTTCTACAATCTAGTCATTCTTAAATATTGTAAATACTTGAACTAAAAGCATATAGATAATATTTAAAATGCAAGGTACTAATTTCAGAAATGGAAGTCCAATGCAGAAAGACAAGAAACATGAAAATCCAAGATGGCACAAAAAAAACTACCAACTCCATAGACATGCTTAAAAATGATCAATTCAACAGTAATAGATGGCAATAAGAGTTGATGGAATGAAGACTTAGACAAATAGTTCAAAAGACTTAGTATAAGAATATGCATCAAAATCATAGAGGACATGAATTGATTGATGTATAAGGTAATAGAATCAGATAATCGAAAGAAGGGTATTAATACAGGATATGAAGCAGGATTTTAGTGAGGAAATAGGAAGAATAAAAAATTAAAATATTGGTAATGGAAAGACAAATAATTTTTAAAAAAAATTAGTGGGAAAGCAAAAGAATTTTTGAATGACAAAATAGTATATCAAGGCTTGTAGAGAAGATAGAAGGTGGAAAGTTTGGAACAGACATGAACATATGAAAGGCCACATCAGAAAAACATAGCCAACAGATAGTAAATTGCTAAGAGCTGAATTATTTAATAATTAATCAGCCTGATCTCACAGGGTCAACCCATCAGAGTTAAGGACTCTGTATTGGAATAATAAGCCAGGATGTGAGACAAGTTGGAATTAATTGCCTTGTGAATAAAGTGGCTGTTCCTTGCTATAAATTTCTCGCTGTAGCTTATCACATCTGCTATAAATTTGGGATTTATCTACCACAGTTCAGCACAGTTCAGTTACTGGGCACAATTTCCCCTGCACATTTGGGGTTTACTAATTACATCCCCTAGCTATGTGTGAAAACAGTCACATAGTCAAGAAACCTGCTTCCCACTACAAAGTCTTTGTTCCTTTCTTCAATGTAAATGTACAGATTTGCCTTCCTGCAATTATCTTTATTGGCAGACATTTGGTCAATGTTTAGGGTCCAGACAAAAGTATTCCATTTAAGACATTTTTAGATATCCAAGGACATAGAATTACTGCATGCACAAAGCTGTTGATTCCTAGCTGCTCAGATAGAAAAAGATAAGCATGCCCTAGTTTTATCTTACTTATAGATAAGAAAAGCAATGACCTAAAACTAACCTCGCATTAAAAGATTCTTAACTCCTCACACTCATTTTCACCTCATTTTGCTGATAATTTTGGTTCAGGAGATTTACTGCTGTGTCTTACTTTTAGAGAAAATAATTAACCATCTAATCACAGACCAGAGGAAGACAAACCTCCACTAGACTAGCACTTCTGATAGGCATCAATCTCAGATCTGATAATTTAGAGGCTGGAGTCTCCTCTTTGTTTCAACTGCTTAGAGTAAAGGTGTAAGGTTGAGATCTAAAATGTCCTTAGAGCTTGCTAACATTTGGAAAAAATGCTAATGGACCAAGGGCTATAAACTTCCCTTGTCTGTGTACATGGGTTTTCTGGATACTCTCTATGCCTGCAAGATTTTTGTGGATCTTTATAGCTGGGTAATAACAAAGAGAGTTAACAGACGTGGGAATTGAAGCTGGAGCGGAAGTTGGAGCAGATGCATCCCAGCAATTAACAGATATGAAAATGGGGGAAAAAAAGCAAAGGAGGAAAAGAATGTAACAGAGAATTAGAATTGGAATTAGAATTGAGAGAGAGAATTAGAGCTAATAAATTATAGACAGGACAGAAGAATTAGCATATAGATCAAGGAAGAGAAAAGGATAAAGAGACACATGTTGTGAGTACACATTTTCCTCTCAGATTTTCTTTGTCATTTTTCCCTCACCAGCTGTCATGTCTTAGCTCGCCTTTGAAGTGGTCTGAGGGGCTGATACCACAATGAACCCCATTTGTAAATGAGGACAAAATAATAATATTTCCTTTAAAATCAGTATTGAGACAAGAATGCCCATTTTCCATAAGGGAAGAGAAATTATTAAGGTATCCAATAAAGAAAAGAAGGAAACTATGTTTCGTTATCTGCAGATGATATGATCGCCGTATACATCAGATACTCTAAAGCGTCTACCATCAAACTTTTAGAATTGAGAAACACTTTCAGCAGAGTAATAGGGTACTAGATGAACATTAAAATTACCAGTAACTTTCTAAATACTAATAATGACTTGAGGAGAATGAAAAAAATGAATGGATGATAAAAATATGATATATATACACACACAAAATATAGTTTTATTCAGTAATAAAAAATAAAATTATGCTGATTTTTGGAAAATGGATCAAACTCAATAAAATGAGTTCAGCAAAGACAAAAACCCATATTTTCTTTATTTTATGTGGTCAAAATTTTACACAGATAAGTGAAATAATTTATATATGAGTATATAATTTATATGATGTAAAAGTAGAAATAAAATTGTGTGCAGGGGCTCAGAGCTTAAGAGCACTGGCTGCTCTTGCAGAGGACCTGGGTCCACTTCCCTGCGCCCACGGGCAGCTCACAACCACCTGTAGCTCCAGTTGTACAGGATTCTGTGTGGAACTGCAGAATCCAATGGATCCATGAAACATGCCTGCACCTTGAAAAATCTCTCAGAGATTTACAATAGGGGTCAGGTGCTCATTCCCAACTTGGGTTGAAAAACCTGGATGTACTTCATAGGGACAAAAGGTCCCATTATGCTAATTAGGTGTATTTCTCCTGTTTCTTTGTCTTCAAGCTATGTATAAACTAGCCTGTTACCCCAATAAACAAGCTGCCCTGGTCGCAGACTTGCAAGCCTTTCTTTTCTCCTATGTACTCACAACCACCCATATCCTTGTTTCTGTCCTCCCTTGGGTCCTAAGACCACAGGCAACCCGAGTAGTCTGCAGCCAGGGGAAGGAGAACAGTCCTGTTCCCACTTCAGGCCTCCACAAGAAGTAAGCATACATGCAACGCCCATGTACACATGCAGCAAAACACTCATACACATAAATAAAAATAAATAAATCTTAACAAAATTTTGTGGAGAACGAAGGGGACAAGGTGATAGGAGGTGGAAAAGGGATGTGGTATAGAGAGTATATTTAGAAAGGACCACAACATTTTGCAGTTTTTTTTTTTATTAACTTGTTTTACTAAATTTTTGCTCTTTCCACCCTCATAACAGATTTTGCATACAGGTCTCAGGCTGAAGACTCTCTTCCTTCCCTACAACCAGGTATCAGAGACAGCCTGACAGCAAATATGCACTATGGACTGCCCATCAGTCATTAGTATAGAACCTAACGCTTCCTCTAAAATATATGAGAATGGACCTTCACTCTGCCTTGCGGTCATGATATTTGTCTAGAGTTCTTGCCATGCTGCTGTCTGCTTGTCTGCCTATGGCAATAGCAACTTTTCTAATATATATTATATGAAAAAGACAGACCCCCTTGAATCCATGACATGAAATCTTTCAAAATAATAAATAAATTACTTTCAAAGTACTAAATTAAATTATATACTTGAACGGAAATATCTATATAAAATTTATTACTATCTATAATGTATATGTGTAAATTTTAGGGAATTAGTAAGAGGCCATGGTGGCATTTAAAGGGAGGGGAGATATAGCACATTGAGTTAAAATTGTTCAAAAATAGCAAGGAAGTTTACGCGTGTGGTATAAGTATAGGGGGAGATGAGAGGGCAGGAAAAAGAAGGGAAATATGGAGGGATAATTAACACTGAAGACCCTTCAAAAATGACATTAGAAAACCTACTTCTGTAGATGCTTTTTAAAACATATATGTGCACATATTTAAAAAAAAGTTAAAATGGAGTTACTCTATAAATGGATGATCATTCTCTTACTAGACATCACAGGTTAACAAAAAAAAAATGAACAGTGAAAAAACTGCATTGTCCTTTTTAGAAGTGTTGACCAGTATGGTCTTACAGACCCCCAAACATTACAAGTAGTGGTCAGTTCTCCTGTTCTCATCCAAGAACTTGATGGTAATACCTTATTGTTGAAGACACTGCATACTTGAGTCCTAGAACACTGGTAGATAAATCTGGTACTTGCTTGGGAGTCTCTATCCATCTACTCGCTACCTTTTGCAGTAGTGGAAGTTGCTAAATACACTGCTGGATTCTGTCATCTGCATGGCTTCAGGTATTGACTAAATAAGCTGACCAGTGAAAGAAGAAAGGACAGACACACGTACAGAAAAGCTGAGATCGGGTAAGCTATGCTCACTCTGATGGAAGGTACTAAGTGCAGCCCAGAAACTCACTGTGTTTATTTTATATTCCTGAAGGAGGAGACAGGTTTAGCTAATTTTGGTAGCAGATCTTTGTATGGGAGCAGTCTCATGCTTCAGTCATCCAGGAGGAAGATGCTCAGGTTGATAGTTCCTGTATACATTGTTAATTTTTTCACTCAGACCAGTGGGAGGCTTTCTCATTGCCCTCTGAGCTTCAGTGGCAGAAGGCTGACACTTCTGTGGGTCTAGGGTATTAGTGTCCTTGACTCACAGTAGTGCCATGTCAACAGTGAATCCACCCAGGACATCATTTGCTCCCTCAACATCTAATCAGGGCTTTGTCTGCTCCACACAAAAAACCTAATCATCAATATTTCCTATCTGAGAACTTGTAACCCACATTAATGACCTGTCTGTCATCATAGCAAGTCATGCTTCTGTTGCATTAGTGATGTAAATATAACAGGAGTAATAAATCACTTTCTGTTAAGATTTAAGGACTTTTCAAGTTGATACCCACACCTCTTACTATTTCTGCAAATGATGTCTAGACAGTTTATATGTTTTCAAGAGTCTACCCTACTATTCCGCTAAATTGACGGTATTAAACTGACTCTTGGTGACTTATCATTACATCCATAGATTAGTGCATCACTTAAGTCTCATCAGAGAAGCTTATTTTGCAAGCATCAATTTAAAAAGTGATTCACAGCTTGCCAAGGTTCAGAAAATAAGAGACTGTGGAATTCTCAGCCCTATTTGGGACATCTATCTCATACCTCCACCTTCCATGGCTCTTAATTCTTGCAGGACATTTGGCAAAAAGATTGTAAGAGCCAGACATGGTGGATAATTACTAGGAAACAGTGTTTTCTCAACAGAAAGGGAAAGGTGAGTATGTGAACTAACACAGTTGTGACAGCATGTACTAAATTTGCACAAACCCAAGCCTGACAAAAATCTCAGTATGGTGAACAAAAGTAGATATGAATATCTGCTCCTTCTTAGCTGAGGTGCTAATGTTATTTGACAGATACTGGGAAAGTGAGAGTTAGTTTTTTTAAAAAGGTGTTTCCCTTGGCAGGTTGTCTAGGCTGCAGTGAATGGCCACACATCCAAGAATATATGGGCAACACAGATTGGACCTGGAGTGTTTGGAAAAAATAAAAATAAATTTAATCGTGATACAAACTTCCATCAGTAGGGTAGGGAGATGTGACAGGAAGAGTTGGCAGAATTAGATAAATAGGATAAAAATATATTATATGAAATTCTCTAAAAACTATCTCACAAATATTTATAAAACAACATGAAATAAAAGTTTAAATGGACTATGAAATTAAATGCAAAACATAAAACCCCTATCTCTTTAAAACTAAAGTAGAAGAAATCCTAGATGAAATCCTTGTATAATTATAGCATAGTAGATAAAAACCAAATTGAATAAAGCATTTGTTAATGTTATAGTTTGTTTCTAAACTGCCACCCAAAGTGACATGCTAAAGGGCTTATTACCAATATGTTGCTCCTACTGGGAGATGGAACCAGCTGATCACGGACTGAATTCTCAAATACTTTAAACATCATCAAGTTTTTCTCCATTAAGTTGATTTTCTCAGATATTTAGTTACAGTGATAAGAAACCATTTCACTCAATGTAAAAATCTCTGCTCTGTAAAAGGCAAAATGAAGAGAACAGGAAGCTGATCCATTGGCTTGGAGAAAATATAAAATATGTAATAAAGTAGTCTCATTCAAAACAGAAGCAACCTCTAAAAACCAATAGTATGAAATTGAACAGCACACTTGAAGACTGGGTCAAAGATTCTAGTAAGCTCTTCACAAAGATTTACTGATTGCTTATAGGTTTAGGAAACATTTCTTTATTTCTTTCTTTTCTTTTGTTTTCAAATGATGTGTCATTTTGGAAACGCAAGTGAAAGCGATCAAGAATTATTATTATTGCTATTATATTGAGTAATATCTGTGTTCCTGACAATACTCCATGCTTATGAATTCAAATAGGCTAACACCATTTATGAAGACTGTTTGGGTTTCTGCAAAACTATACATTTGTGCATATGAATATGCAATCATATCCCTTGGTATTTTCACAAAGGAGTTGCAAAGTAACGTTCACAGAAACATCCGCATACAGGTGGCTTTGAAGCTTTCTCATATTTGCTAACTAAGATGGAGGTAAATAAGATACCTATTGTGTCCTTGAATCTGAAATGTTTTTAACGAGCTCCTGTATTTGGACACTTGCGTTCCAGCTTTTAAGAAAACACTGACTCTAGTTTCGCCCACAGTAACTGAAACAGGATAAAACTGACATCTCTGCCTTCATTGTGTGTCTGTACTTGGCCTGAAGTCACAGAGGTAAGTTATTGTCCTTAACATTTCCTCTTGAGCAGTATTGAATCCCAGAATAGGAAAACTCAGAGGAATAAACTAATTACTTCTTAGATGAGAATTTTCCATGAGGGCAAGGCTCCATTCCCTGTGATGGGTGAAAAGATGACCAATTTAACAATTATGGGACCACATTGCAGGGGTGACCACCTTCTATTTTCTGAGACTTTGATGAATCCATGATGTGCAGAACCACACCAGACCAGGATGGCTCAATCATGCATACGTTTTACTCTCTCTTTGAATCTAAATCTCCCATGCTAATACCCTAATGACAAATTTAAGGACCACTGATTCCCCTGCATGTGTTCATCTCAGCATGGCCGCATAGAGTAAATATCCTGTATCTTTTCAATTTTTTTAACCACTATACATTTCTTTAGCTGGATGCCAAGATTCTTTGGAACTGCTGTATTTCTGGTTTTCATCTTAAAAGCTTTGGTAAGATGTAAGTGTCAAGCTTCACTCTTTACAGAATGACCTTACTTCCTAAAGTGTATTAAGAATGTAAAATACTGAATAAAGAATCATGTAAAAGTTAAATGAGACCTAACTTAATCATGTAAAACTTAGCTCCATTCCTTTTTAACTGAAGACAGGCCAGACATAGCCCATTCAGATTCCAGTTCATTGCCTCATAAAAGATTAGTGTAATTATTTACTCATGATGAATTATTAAAATCAAAATAGTAAATGTAACTTTCAGTTTTTCCTGCACCTGAACTTTGACTGACCCTCCACCAGAGACAGAGTATAACTAACTCTTCTTTTTTCTCTCCTAGCTCAATTCAGGAAAAACAATCTCTAAGTAGTTGATTGGTCCCTATTGGCCTCTTCCTAGTCATGTCCATCCTCCCATACAAGAAAGATACTGTTCTGGGCCAGTAATATGGTTCAGGGACTACTTGCCACACAAGCCTGACAATGTGAATTTGAAGCCTGGGACCCACATAAACGTCAAAGGAGAGAAGATAGTCCACGGAGCTGGTCCTCTCACCTCCTCTTGTGAGTTGTAGCAAGTATGCTTTCCCCATCATGCAAAAGCCACACATTAACAACAAAACATTACAAATATAAGGAAAGATCCCTTTTCCCATGGTGTTTGTTATGTTCATAAGATGTTACTATTAGATTAGTTTTCCTGTTGCAAATGTCCTTTTATATTTTCTGCAATAAATTTTCAAAAATGCCTCTCTTCTTACATGTGATCTTGATTTTATTTGGTCACACAAATGATCAAGTTATTTTTTGTTTATCATATGTCTCCATTATCTTCACATAATTTTAGATTTATTATTATTGTAAAAGTTTTAAGAATATTCAGAAATTTGGACTTACCTTGTCTCCTTAACGTTTGCACTTTGTGAAAATGAAGAAGTTGTTCGGATTGTTCTCTCTTTCTCCCTCCTCCAAACGGCTAGGTTTCACTATAGTTCTGCTTTCTCATGCTGTGACAGACAGAGCAAAAGCTACTATTTTTCCTTCTAGCTCAAGTTATTTCCTTCACCTTTCAGTGACCCCTCTCTTTTGCACAGTATGCTAATGTCTAAGTGGCACATGTGTCCTCTGCCTTCACTTCAGATTGCCTTGTCACTTGAAAACATGTAATGTGCTTTTCTGAAAAGAAAATGCATCTACTGACTCCAGAGGAAAAGTTCTTAGGTCCAACTAAAACTTGTGAGAATGCAAGAAACTTTGCCTGAAGAGGAAGACTGCCTAGTGAGAAGTTTTCTTATTTATCCTGGGGTTACATAAAAAGTCCTCCACATCACTAACACTTGAAGATGGAAGTCATAGATACTAAATTCTGTTTTCCTTGGGGTTGGCTTCATTTCGTGTTTTCAGTGGAGCAGCTGGCAATGTGAACTTTAGATTCAGTACCAAATGATTTTTGTAGTATTAGCATGTCATAATCATCGTATTTCTAATGGCTCCTTTAACTTTTCCATCAATTTCTATTTTGTGTTATCTATTCAGTTTTGAACTTATCTGTCCACCCTGCTTCCCACCTACTCTTCCACTTACTTGTCTCCTTGCGGCCAGTCTGCTGCTCCAGACAGAAGTGCAGGGAGAGTGTGATCCTTCCAGGAGGAGGCAAGGCTGCAGGCTGTCAGGGGACTTTATATGAGGGCAGGCGCTGAATCAGCAGGGCAATCTTCCAAATCCTCCTTGCTGGGAGGCGTCTTCTGTTATTTCTGTTTATACCATGAGTTGTGTTTCTAGGGAACGCAGAGTACAGTTTATAAATAACTAATCTCACATAAAAAAATTAAGGATCTTTTTTTTTTTTTGGAGTTTGAGGGAAAACCAAAATGGGCAAGACAGTTAGCTATCTTAGTAACTTAGGAGGAAGGAGCTAGATGAGAGTAGAAAGCCATGCTTTTTGAATCAGAAGTCACAAAATCAGGCAGGTGCTGGGGGTATAACTCTGTGGATAAAGTGCTGACTATGCAAGGATTAGGACCAGTGTACACATCTCCAGAATCCACATAAATGTTAGGCATAAGTAATGGGTGTCTCTGATACCAGCACATAAGAGACAGCAAGATAACTAGCTAAATTAGCAAGAATTGATTAGTTCCAAAGGAAAACCATCAGAACTAAGGTTTGCAAGAGGATTTGAGGGGAAGCTAGATACTTTTTTCTACAAAGTAGTTAGAAGAGAAATGAGCATTTATCTAAGTGATTATTGCTTGCAATGGACTATGAGTTTATAAGTAACTTAAAGCTTTTCCATTTGAGAATATGGTTAGATTGGAAAAAACTTTAAGAAATTATAACAAATAGGATGTTGAAATACTCCATGAAACCTCAACTAATCCTTATGAGAATAATATTTTAAAATACATTCTTTTGGAATTTGGGACTGAAGACCTTTGATTTAAATGTAAGAACATTTTTCCCTCCACACCTACTTTAGTAGATGAATTCAGATATTTGTCTATAAGACAGATAACCACTTTTCCAGGCAAAGAATGTAGATAACTAGGGAGTAAGGGAAGAACTTGGTGTCAGCAGAGGATGCTCCTCCTTGCTTCTTACCAGCATTTGGTCTGGTTATTTGCACAACTATTCTTTAAAGTGGCCTCAGTGACTCAACCCACTCCAGGATAGCTGGAGTAAAGCAGCTTTTGCCTTCCATCCTGGCTCCACTGTACCAGCATGCCAGTCTCCACATACCATACTGTACTGTACTCCACTGTAACAGCATGCCAGTCTCCACATACCATACTGTACTGTACTCCACTGTACCAGCATGCCAGTCTCCACATACCATACTGTACTGTACTCCACTGTACCAGCATGCCAGTCTCCACATACCATACTGTACTGTACTCCACTGTAACAGCATGCCAGTCTCCACATACCATACTGTTGAGGACTGGGGAAGATTTCCCAAGGCCCTGAACACACAGAAAAAGGGACTGTGCCACCAAGTCTTCTGAGTTCAGAATTTCAATGGAGGAAAAATTGGGAAATGACAGCACAATAAAAGAAAAAGAAGAAAAAAAATAAAGAAAGGAAAAGGAAAACATTAAAAAAAAAGCTTGCAAAAAACACTAGTTAATCAACAGATACACAGTTGACTTACAACTCTCCTTTCATCCCTGAATACAAATAAGCATTTCTGAGAAATGAACTTTGCCTGAGAAATGAAACTGAAAGTCTCTGCTCAGTACTGAGGCAGGGCTGGACTAAGCCAAGAGGAAACTCTTAATCGATGTTTTGGGGGTGGGGGGGAGGCTGAACCTATACTAAACTTCCTACAAGGCTGACTTACTAGAACTCCAAATATTTTGGAGAGTTGGAATTCTGTATTTCACAAGTTATCTTGGGCTATCTTAGCCTCTAAAAAATATATTTTTGTCTACTTTTGTATTTGTCCTTGTTGCATGAAGGGGCTGTTTGTTTGTCCCAACTCTGGT
Source organism: Ondatra zibethicus (assembly GCA_004026605.1). Lineage (NCBI taxonomy): Eukaryota > Metazoa > Chordata > Mammalia > Rodentia > Cricetidae > Ondatra > Ondatra zibethicus. Next base: position 10,228 of record PVIU01015000.1, on the reverse strand, counting down.
TAGCTTAGCCCCGAATTAACTGCACAGAAACTGTATTAATTAAAACACTGTTTGGCCCATTTGCTCTAGCCTTTTATTGGATAACTCTCATGTCTTAATTTAACCCATTTCTATTAATCTGTATACCTCCATGTGGCAGTGGCTTACGGGAAAGATTCAGCATGTCTGACTCTAGCAGCTCCATGGTGGCTCTCTCCTACTCTGCCTTTCTTCCTCCCAGCATTCAGTTCTGTTTTTCCTGCCTACCTAAGTTCTGCCCTATCAACTAGGCCAAAGCAGTTTCTTTATTCATTAACCAATGAAAGCAACACACAAACAGAAGGACTTCGTATACCATGTCCTAACAACTGTGTAACTATGAGAGAAGTATTTCAGAAATTACAAACAAAACCCTAATTTCTACCAACTCAAAGGATAAAAAATGTCATCAGATCGGATCTGAGGCCCAAAACAGAGATAACCTCTATGGTATCTCTGTTGGATGTAGAAAAAGATAAGATCTCCCGAGTAAAATGGAAGCATGGGGACCTTGGGAGAGGGTAGCAGGGGAGGGGAGTGGAAGAGAGGGGAGAGTATAAAAATACATAGCTCAATAAAATCAATTTTTAAAAATGGGTTCAGAACAGAGAATTCTCAACGGAAGAATCTAAAATGGCCAAAAGAACTTAAGCTAATGTTCAGCATCCTAAGTCATCAGAAAAATGCAAATAAAAATGACTCTGAGATACCATCTTACAGCACTCAACAGCTAAGATCAAAAACACCAATGATACCTTATACTGGAGAGGATGTGGAGTAAAGAAAACACTCCTCCATTGCTGGTGGGAATGCAAACTTGTACAACTACTCTGAAAATCAGTATGGTGGTATCTCAGAAAATTGGAAATCAATTTACCTCAGGACCCAGCCATACCCAAATGATGCTCAATCATACTACAATTGTTTAACTATGTTCATAGCAGCATTATTTTTAATAACCAGAACCTGGAAACAACCTAGATGCCCCTCAACTGAAGAATGGATGAAGAAAATGTGGCATGTTTACATAACAGAGTTACTCTCAGCAGTGAAAACAATGACATCTTGAAATTTGCATGCAAATGGATGGAACTAGAAAAAAACATCCTGAGTGAGGTGACCCACACCCAGAAAGATGAATATGGTATGTACTCACTCTTACATGTAAAGCAAAGGAAAACGAGCCTATATAGTTCATGACCCTAGAGAAGTTAAATAACAAGGTGAAAACATATATAGATCCGCCTGGAAAGATTGCCTGTAAAAATTGGGAGCATGTGGGTTAGCACAGAAGGGAGTGGTGAAGGGGAAGAGGAGAGGAGAAGCATAGGCAGGAGGAGAACTTGAGGGAAAGGGAGTTAGTTGAAGGACAGAGATGAGAGCAAGAAAAGAGATATTTGATTGAGGGAGCCATTAGGGAGCTAGCAAGAAACTTGGCTCTAGAGAAATTTCCAGAAATCTACAAAGATGACCCCAGCTAAGACCCTAAACAAAGAGGAGAGGGTGCCCGAAATACACCTGTCAGTGTCTGACCAACCACATAAGAGTTGCAGAGAATGTACATGATCTGTATGGATATTCAAGAATTCTGTGATGGCCAGACAGGAAATGATCTAGGTTACTCAAGTGTATGTTCTAATGGTGATGGCTATGTTAGTGAATGTCACAAGCAGTTAGAAATGAGGAAGATAAAAATACCTGACTATAAATATATTTCTTGGATGTGTTTTCAGGTTTTTATTTCTAGAAAAAAATGTAGGCTTTTAGACACAGGAATGAATCTGAAAAACCTTTCTTTTTTGAGTGTTGTGGCTCAAGCCTGCAATCCTTGCACTTGGGACTTGGAAGACAGAGGAAAACCAGAGGTTACAAATCAAGGTCAGCATGAGTTAATCATTGAACTCTGTCACACACATTATACTAAGAAAATACACCAAGATAAATAAATTAAAAGGAAGAAAACAAATAAGTGCTTGAATTATGTTGTTCAACTACAACATTTCTGTTTCTTCTAAGTTTCAGGCAGACTTTCTTTATACTTGATTTTAAAAAATAAAAGTACTTTTTACATATATTCCCCTCCTCCACCCTCCATGTCTCAAGAGATCTTAAAGTTTCGGAATGTTACATTTCAGCAAGAACTGGCCAAAGTCAAGTTTCCTTTTGGTTAGCAACACTGCTTTTGTATAAACAAAATCAGAAGAGAGAAACACTACACAGAGTTAACATTTAGGTGTTAACCTTGTAACACAGCTCTGGATAGAAGTGGCATCTGTTCCCTGGAAAACTTGGGGAGATTGCAGATAGCTCTTTATCCCAGATGCTCAGTGGGATGAAAGAGAACATTTTCTTCTTTCCCACATGGTTATAAGCACAGTCAGACCAATGTGCTAGGACATACCCAAAGGGCTATTGCTAGGAATGGAGGCTGTGCCACCCATGTAAACGGGAAAGTTCTGACATAAGAGTAAAGCATAACAGCAGAGGAGAGAGCAGAGAGGAAAGGGTCCTCCAAACCAGAGGCCACAGAGGCTGTGTCCTGGGTAGGAATATAAAACAGACTACAAAGCACATATTAATTTATTTTTATTCATTTTGCATTCTGTCCACAGTTCCCCTCTCCCACTTTCTCCCTCATTTCCTATCCACTCCTCAAAGAGGGTAAGACCTCCCATGGGGCATCAAATAAGCCTTGCAAATCTAGTTGAGGCAGGATGAAGTCCCTCCCCCATTCCGCTTTTCCCCAACTGGGCATCAAGGCTCTGCAAAGTATCCCACCATAGGGAATGCCAGAGGCAAAGAAGCTTTAACCCAGAAGGAAAACTAGAAAGTGAGCGACCTCAGATTGTTACTTATATGAAAGCTTTCTGGGTTTGCAGGGATCCAGGAAATGTGAAAACACCCAAGTGCAAACATTTTGCATCCAGTAGTCATTTGTTAGACCTGGAATTATAGGTGTTGTGATCTAGCTGCCCTCACTCCCCCTGACCAACAGTGGAACTTCCTTGTGGTCTGAAATTGACAAGGATGTTTGTGTTCTTTCTGGCCGGTGGTTTTCCACAGAAGCAGTAGAGGTATAAAAGGCTTTAGATGGGACGAAATAAAGGTTGCTCTTCTTCCACCTGAAAAGAAGCCTCCCTGTCTCAATCCCGCCCTCCCCCCACCAGTCTCAGCTATCCAGGCTGCACTGGGTGCAGCAAAGTGGAGGTCCCACCCAGATCTTGAAAGTGGGGATTCGTGAACAGGGTCACTCCATCTGCTAGCTAAATCAAGGAGCATATTGCAGAAGGTAATGTGTTTTTTTATCCCCAGAGATACTCTGAGGGACATCCTCCAAAAGATTAGTAAGTATAAAGAGATGAGAGGGTGAACTGAAGGCCTCAAAAAGTAACTAAAACTCTTAAAGCAATAAGGCACAGAAGTAAGAAGGAAGACAGCCAAAGATTTTGTACAAACAATAGCTCAATTTAGCCCCTGGTTTATTACAGGAGGGGGTTTAAATGTTCCAGACTGGGAACAAACAAAGTCAGATTAAAAGGAGTATGTGTTTCTTCATCCCCAGAGAAGCTCTGAGGGATGCCCTCTGGAAGACTGGCCAGTAGGGAAGTAATAGAGAGGAGGCAGGAGGGTGAATTGAGGGGCTCCAAAAGATAGAATATGTACAGGTGTATGTTATTATGTTGATTGTGTTGTCTTTTGTGTTCTGGACTGGAGAAAGACAGTTGATTCTGGGAACTGCTAAGAAAGGTATTTTGACTTTAAAATATGGGCCTAAGGATTTGGTGCTTTGGAAAAGAGGTTCTGCTTTTGTTTCCACAGAGGATGAGAACCTATGGATTCATTGCAAATTTATGTGGTTTGATTCACTGAGACCCTCTGAAATGTTGATGTAAAATACCCCCAAGAATGCAGCAGCCCCGCTCAGCAGGAAGTAGCCAGGTTGACAATGGCCAAATTCCCTAAAAGATTGTAAATGTGGGGCCCTTTCAATGGTTCCAGAGCAGTAGCAGCAAGTCTGCTTCCCTGAGTTCTGCTCTGCTCCATGCAGCAGTTTGTACCCAGAGAAAGTGCTTCTGGGGCCAGAAGGCAGCTGGAGCAGAGCTTTGACAGGTGGCTGTGGCAAAAGGCATGTTGCCCTGGTCCAGTCAGTGTCCAGCCTGGGGGATACCACAGCGGTGTCAGGAGTATCAGCAAATATGGCAACAAGTGCTGGACCATAGAAGATCAGCAGAAGAGAGACCTTGGAATCACCGCAGCTGTGGTTGCCATTATTGCTATCTCTGAAACCACAGATACTGCTGTCTGAGTTGCTCTCTCCCAGACTGTGCAGACGGCTGAGACTGTCAACCAGCTGGCTGAGTCAGCAATGCTTTGGACATTCAGAATGATCTTAACAGACATATTCAGTTGGGCATATTGACCTTGATCCAACAAGTGGCTCTGGTTCAGGAGCAAGTGGACTATCTTTTCAATGGCTAACATGTTCTAGCTTTTACCACGTTATGTGCATTACTCATGGCACTGTATTGCATGCTTCTGCTGCTGTCATGGAACTCAACCATCATATGACAGGGTTTTGGAATGCTGCTTTTGTTATTTTTACCACCCAGTTAGTGCATGCTAGATAGTTGCAGCGCTGGTCTGGCTTGTTAGCGCTGTCAGTCCTGGGGATACTTGGTTTAGGGCTATGTGTCTGGGTAGCCACAGACAGGCAATACTTTGGGGTCTGGATGCCACCTAAGACAGGGAATATTAGAGGGCTATTCCCCAGGACAGGCAAGGTATTCCACCCAAAGTAATAAGACAGGCACCATTTAAAATAAACCGGGGAGAGCTGTTGCGATCTAGCTGCCCTCACTGCCCCTGACCGACAGTGGAACTTCCTTGTAGTCTGTAATTGACAAGGATGTTTGTGTTCTTTTTGGCTGGTGGTTTTCCACAGAAGCAGTAGAGGTATAAAAGGCATTACCTGGGGTAAAATAAAGGTTACTGTTCTTCCACCTGAAAAGAAGCCTCAGTGTCCCAATCCTGGCACCCCCCCCCACCAGTCTCTGCATCCAGGCCACGATGGGTGAAGCAATAGGGCCCTTTAGTCACAAGCTGAAGGAGGATTTCTAGGTAATTTCTGCTAGATAGAAAGTGTCAGTGCTGTCCTGTCACACACATTACTAGAATATCAGTTCTTTTGCTGGTGTTGTTTGATTAAATTTTTATCATATATATGTATGATATATATATAATTACACACCAAGGTTAACCAAATCCAAAGTCTATACACATCTTTGAACTTCTATACAGTCAGAATGTGCTTTATGAAGCTATGGGTCTTCACATTGGATTTCACACTTTCACTGATAATTATGTTTTGATTCACTTGTCCACCACCAAACAACAAAAAAACCTCACATAGTTAGAATTAGAAAAAAATCTTGATATTCAACTTGATATCATCTTTCATAACTTATGCCCATTACCTCCATCAGTCCTTTCTAATCTTTTAATATTCAGTCTTTCTTCTGATATTTTTATATGTTATACTCTTCCCACATGTTCTAAGTGATGCATATAAAGTAGAAAATGAAGTTTTTTTTTCCCCTGAGATTGCATGACCTCGCATTTTAAGTTCATCAGTTTTGGTGGACTGTGCTTGCTGAATTTTTCTTCTGAATATTATTCATTTCTATCTGTCTATCTGCCTGCCTATCTATCTATCCATCCATCCATGGTTTTCATTATCCATTCACCTGTTGATGGACATTTTGATTGATTCCAGCTTTGCCCTAGTGAATACAGGAGTGATAGATGTAAGGTGTTGGGTGGAAAGTGAAGGGTATAATGATGTAATGAATATGTATTATATTCTCAAAAATTAGAAATAATAAAAAATTCTTGAGAGTGAAAATTTCTTTTGTAGGGTAAGCAGTCTCTGGAAATATGTCCAGGAGTGAAACAGTTGAGCCATATGGTAGTTATATTTTTAAGTTTTTGAAAAATATCTGAACTGATTTCCACCTGACTTTATTTTCACCCCCACAAATAGTGAATGAAAAGTCTTATTTCCCCACATCCTATCATTTATTCTCAGATTTGTTGATGAGTCTTTATGACCCCAGTCAAGTGGTCTCTCAAAGTGGTTTTAATTTGCATTTCCCTGATGACTAGTGATATAAAATTTGTCATTTTTCTTGATACTCATTGATCACTTCTCTCTCTCTTTCTTTTCTTAAACTGTCTGTTGACTTTATGTGCCAGTTTGTTGATTGGCAGTTTTATTTCACTGATACTTAATTTCTGCAGTTCTTTATTAATTCTGGACTTCACCCACGTCTGAAGTGTAGCTGGTAAAGGTTTTCTCCCATTTTGTGTGCTGTCTCTGCTCTGCTGATGTTTGCATTGTTGTAACAGAAGCTTTTGATTTTTCTGTGTCCATCTGTTGATACTGAGGGAAAGTTCTGTGAGACTGGTGTTCTATTACAAATAAAGATCTTGTCTGCTTGGCATTAAGTTTGAAACCAGTCTTTGTTCCATCGCGAAACAATTTTTGTATGATGGATGAAATGAATCTACACTCATTCTTTTGCAAATAGAATCCAGGTTTGGTAGCACCATTCATTAAACAGACTGCCTCTTTTTAATGTATATTTTGCTTCTCTTGTCAAAAATTAAATGGGCAGAGCTTTGTCACTTTATTTCTAGATCTTTATTTTATTTCATTGGTTTACCTGTCTATTTTTCCATGCTACTAACATGTTGTCTCTGTTACTGTAATTTTCATTATGTTTTCTGTTTTTCTTTTCATGGTCAAAAGATTTTTTTCTCACATAATATATGCTGATTATTTTTCCCACTTTCTCTACTTCTGCCACTTACTCCCAATTTCCACTCCCATTTGGACCCATTCCCTTTTCCCTTTCATCTGAAAACAGACAGGTTTCTAAAGGATAATAATATAATGTAATATAATATAATGATAATAAACAAATATTAATGCATTGGGATTAACACACAGAAACAAAAGAACTCAAGAGAAAGCACAAGAGTCAGAGATGTACTTGTTTTGTACACTAGGGAATCCCATAAGTATACTAAACTATAAATAATAATTTTATGTTGAGAGCCTTGATTCACTTGGGGTTGAATTTTGTTCATGGTAATAAGTATGGAGGTAGCTCTCTTCCTGTGCTGAGATAGAAGGTGCAGATGAGTAAGTTTGTGCATACCTGGCGGGAAGGTCCCCGAGTGAGTGCTGTCAGCACCAGCCCCTGCTGCAGCGGGCCTCTTTACTCCACATGACCCTGCCCCCTCCCTGCAAGTTTGCCCTTGTCTCTGTGGGGGTACTTGGCCCACCAGGACTCTCTCTCTTCCTGTGCTGAGATCGGAGGTCCAGATGGGTGAGTTAGTGCGTACCTGGTGGGAAGGTACCCGAGGGAGTGCTGGCACCACCAGCCCCTGCTGCAGGGGGCCTCTTTGTTCTACATGACCCTGCCCCCTGAAGTTTGCCCTTTCCTCTGTGGGGTCCTTGGCCCACCAGGACTTCCTCTTCCTGTGCTGAGATCAGAAATCCAGAGGGGTGAGTGTGTGCAAGCCTTCCTGTAAGATCCCCACCTGCTGAGACTCCCATGACTGCAATCAAAGGAAGAGATGGGCAGGGGCCAATCCAAGAATTCCTCCAACAACCTGAAAAGCAACATGATAACACCAGAAACCAGCGAGTATGCAACAGGAAAACCTGAGCAACCTAACCCAGAAGAAGTAGAAGAAACTGACTTTAAACATAACATTATGAAAGTGATAGAGACCTTGAAAGAAGAGGTGAAAAACTCCTTTGAAGAAAGGGATGAGAAAACTAACAAAAAGAATAAATGAATAAATTCCTCAAAGATACCCTAGAAAACCAAGAAAAAGCAATCAAACAGCTAATGGAAATAGTTCAAGACTTAAAAACTGAAATGGAGGCAATGAAGAAAACACAAACCGAGGGAAGGCTGGAGATGGAAAATCTGGGTAAACGAGCACGAACTACAGAGACAAGTATAACCAACAGAATACAAGAGATAGAAGAATCTCAGATGCTGAAGATACGATAGAGAAAATAAACTCATTGATCAAAGAAAACAACAAATACAAAAATTCTTAACACAAAACATCCAGGAAAACTGGGACACCAAACCTAAGAATAATAGGGATAGAAGGAGAAGAAGTACAGCTCAAAGGCCCAGAAAATATATTCAACAAAATTATAGAAGAAAACTCTCCCAACCTAAGGATGGATATGCCTATGAAGGTATAAGAAGCATACAGAACACCGAATAAACTGGATAAAAAAAAAACATCCCCTTGCCATATAATAATAAGAACCCAAAACATAAAGAATAAAGAAAGAATACTAAGAGCTGCAAAGGAAAAAGGCCAAGTAATGTATAAAGGTAAATCTATCAGAATTACACCTCACTTCTCTATGGAAACCATGAAAGCCAGAGGTCTTGGGTAGATGTGCTGCAAACACTAAGAGACCATAGATGCAAGTCCAGACTACTATTCATTCACCATCGATGGAGAAAACAAAGTATTTCAGGATAAAAATTTAAGTAATATATAGCCACAGACCCAGCCTTACAGAAAGTACTAGAAGGAAAACCACAATGAAAGGAAGCAAACAACACCTATAATAACACAGACATCTAACTGCTTCCACTGGCACAACTCAAAGAAGGGAAACACACAAACTCTACAACCCTAAAAAAATAACCGCAGTTAATAACCTCTGGTCATTAATATCACTTAGTATCAATGGGCTCAATTCACCTATAAAAAGGCACAGGTTAAGAGAATGGAAACAAAAACAGGATCCAACATTCTGTTGTTTAGAAGAAACACACCTCAACCACAAAGACAGACATTATCTCAGAAAAAAGGGTTGGGAAAAGGTTTTTCAATCAAACAGCCCTAAGAAACAAGTGCGTGTGGCAGGATACAAAATCAACTCAAAAAAACATCACTATCCCACCTATAAACAGAGGGTAAAGAGGCTGAGAGGGAAATCAGAGAAACATCACCTTTCACGATAGCCACAAATAGCATAAAGTATCTTGGGGTAACACTAACCAAGGAAGTAAAAGATCTATTCACAAGCACTTTAAGACCTTGAAGAAAGAAATTGAAGAGGATACCAGAAAATGGAAGGATCTCCCATGCTCCTGGATTGGTAGGATCAATATAGTAAAAATGGCAATTCTACCAAAGACAATCTATAGATTCAATGCAATACCCATCAAAATCCTAACAAAATTCTGCACAGACCTTGAGAGAACAATAACTAAGTTTATATGGAAAAACAAAAAGCCCAGGATAGCTAAAATAAAACTATACAATAAAGTAACTTCCGGAGGCATTACCATCCCTGACTTCAAACTCTATTATAGAGCTAGAGTAATGAAAACAGCTTGGTATTGGCATAAAAACAGAGCTCAGTCCATTGCTCTGATGTGAATGTGGGTCTCTGTCTCTATCTCCATCCATCAGACAAAATTTCTATGGTGGTGATCAAAATATTCATCAATGTAACTATGGGACAAGGCTAGTTCAGACACCCTATTCTCTGCTGCACAAGTACCTAGCTGGGTACATCCCCATAGATACCTGGGATCCCCTCTAGAGCCAAGTATCTTGGCAGTCCTAAAATGACTCCCTTAGTGTAGATATCTTATTCCCTTCTCCATTATCCACATTTCCTCCATCTCCACCCTCCCACTGTCCCAAGCTCTCCCCAGTCATTCCCTTCTCCATTCTCTCTTCTGCTTCCCCCTCTCCCCTTCCCCCAACCCTCTGCCTCTACTTCTATCCTTGCCCCCGAGCTTCCAACTTTTGCCTGATGATCTTGTTTGCTTCCAGTTTCCAGGAGGATCTATATATGTTTTTCTTTGGGTTCACCTTGCAATTTGGATTCTCTGAGCTTGTGAGCTAAGTGCTTAGTGTCCCTTATTTTATGACTAGGGTCCACTAATGAGTAAATACATACCATAATCATCTTTCTGGGTTTGGGTTACCTCACTCAGGATAGCGTTTTCTATTTCCATCCATTTGCATGCAAACTTCAAGATGTCATTGTTTTTTACCGCTGAGTAGTATTCTAATGAGTATATAATCCACACTTTCTTGATCCATTCTTCCATTGAGGGGCACCTAGGTTGTTTCCAGGTTCTGGCTATTA
>PVIU01014999.1:0-49845 GCA_004026605.1 Ondatra zibethicus | reverse complement strand
TAAGATATCTACATTATTGGAGTCATTTTAGGACTGGCAAGATACTTGGCTCTAGAGGAGATCCCAGGTGTCCACAGGGATGTCCCCAGCTAGGTCCTTGGACAGCAGAGGAGAGGGTGCCGGAACTATCATTGTCCCATAGTCACACTGATGAATATCTTGATCACATCCATAGAAATTTCGTCTGATGGATGGAGATAGAGACAGAGACCCACATTCACACCAGAGCAACGGATTGAGCTCCCAAGGTCCAGTCGAAGAGCAGAAGAATCTTCATCCAACGACGGATGGAGATAGAGACAGAGACCCACGGTGGAACACTGGACTGAGCTCCCAAGGCCCAGTTGAAGAGCAGAAGGAGGGAGAAGATGAACACAGAAGTCAGAACCGCAAGGGATTCGTCCACCCATTGAGATGGTGTGCCTGATCCAGTGGGAGCTCACCAAGGCCAGCTGGACTGGGACTGAATGAGCATGTGATCGAAACAGACTCTCTGAATATGACTGACAATGGGGACTGACTGAGAAGCCAATGATAATGGCACTGGGATTTGATTCTACTGCGTGTACTGGCTTTTTGGGAGCCTAGTCAGTTTGAATTCACACCTTCCTAGGCCTGGATGGAGGCGAGAGGGCCTTAGGCTTCCCACAGGGCAGGGTAACCTGCCCTCTCTTAGGACTGGAGGGGAAAAAAGGGAGGGGGAGTGGGGAAGCGGGAGGGAAATGGGAGGAGCGGAGGAGGTGGAAATTTTGAATGGTACTATTTATAATGCAATAGTAAAAAATTAAATGTGGAAAAAAAATTCTGTAACCGCACACAAAGCATAAAATCATCTCCTAACATCTTCAAAAAAAAAAAAAGAGTTAGATCACATTGCAGTTGTTTTAAAGAAAGAGTTAGATCACACTGCAGTTGTTTGCTGTGTAACTCACGCTTCAGCATATGGTTTCAGTTGATAGATAGTCCATGTGCAGTTGAATGGGATTGCGTTTTTAATTTGTTGCTTATAAAACTTTATACTGACTCATTTGGTTAATTAGTTACTGATGCTTTTAGTATTTTTCTTTTCGATTTTATAAATTCATACTGTGGCAGGACAAAGCAGTGCAGAGGATTCTCCATCTTGGATTCTTGCTGGGGCCATTTCAGGTTTAACTAGAATTTGATCTTCTTCAAGGAGAATCCCATGGAAAATTATCCAAGTCTAATCTAGAAACCCAAGTCCAGGACGTTCTGGCTAACTTAGCTTCTGTTAGACTCCTTGCTTGTGCAAAACCTCCCCCTGCAGCTGCAGAGCAAGATACCAGGATGTGATTTTTGCTTTTAAAAACCCCTTGTTCTAAATGCTTGGAGCCACACTTAGATTCCAAGAACCTGAGCGTAGTCTCAACTTGCTGGAATCAAGACTCTGAGTTAGCTATAAACTGTGTCTGAGTGATCATCTCTGGTGGGCTCCTTGTAACAATGTATTCTAAACATATACTTAGCTGGCAAAAGTCAATCATTTTCAGCATAGATGGCTTGTCTCAGCAAGCCTTTGAATACTTTAAGTCCGACCCATTTCTCAGATTGCTGAATTCTTCCCTTACAAGGCAAGGAAACATTTTCACACTCTACCTTTGTTTCCCCGTTCCTTCAATCTTCCCAAGACAGAGTCTGACCAAGAGGCATCTTTTAGCTTTATTTATTTATCTATTTTTAAAAATTGTTTTCATTTTAATGATCTGAGTTAGTAACAAATATACAAAATTGTCTTTCGTATTTTCATGCATGTATAAATGGACCAGTTGAAAATTCTGGACTGCAAATGCAGGTTTCTTTGTATCCTTAGGTTTAGCTGTTTTATATTAGGTTTCCCCTCAGTGGTCATTAGTTTTAGCTGTCTCTCCCTGATTTCCTTTCCTCATGCTCCTCTACTCTCTTCCTCCCCTCTTTGTCCTCAAGTTTCAGGCTCCCACATCCATCCATAACTATCCATTCTCGTTCCTTTTTCTAACAAGATGTATCTGCCTCCCAATTGCTCTATATTGCCATCAGTCCATTGCTCTATACCCAACCTCTGTGGTTCTTTGGATTGCAGCTTGGTTATCATTGACTTAACAGCTAACATCTACACAGAAGGGAATACACATCATATTTTTCTTTCTGGGTCCGAGATACCTTAAAGTAATACTCCATTGTATAAATATACTACATTTTCTTTATACATTTTTCTGTTGAGGAAAATCTAGGTTGTTTCCAATTTCTTGCTATTACTAATAAAGCAGCAATGAACATGGTTGGGCAAGAATCTCTATGGTAAGATGAAGTGTCCTTTGGGTGTGTGACCAAGCTGGATCTTTAGGTATATTGATTCCCATCTTTCTGAGGAACAGCTATAGTAATTTCTATAGTGTGTACATTTGCACTCCCACCAGCAATGGAAGAGGAGTCCCCTAATTCTACACCCTCACCTGAATGAGCTGTCTTGATGATCTTAGCCGTTGTGACAGGTATGAGATGAAATCTCAAAGGAGTTTTGATTTGCTTTTTTCTAATGACTATAGATGTTGAGTATTTTTTTAAGTGTTTCTCAGCTACTTGAGTCTCCTCTTTGGGAATTCTTTGTTTATATCTGTACCTCATTTTTAATTTGTTTTTTTTATATTCAGTTTTTTGATTTTTGGGTTTTTTTTTAGTTCAGATATTAGTCTTCTATAGAATGTGTAATTGATAAAATAAGTTTTTCTCATTCTGTATGCTCTGCTTGGTCAGAATGATGATGTCCTTTGCCATACAGAAGAAGCTCCTTAGTTTCGTGAGGTCCCACTTGCTAATGTTGTTCTTAATGTCTGCATCATTAGATCAGAAAATCTTTTCCTGGGCCAATGAGTTCAAGATTATTCCCCACTTTCTCTTCTATCAGTGTATTTTGTTTTATGTTGAAGTCTTTGATCTATTTGGAGTTGAATTTTGTGTAGGTTGATAAATATGGATCTATTGGACATGCAGTATGGATTCTTGGATATGCAGCCATCCAGTTTGACCAGCTCCATTTGTTCAAGATGCTGTATTTTTTCCAGTGTATATTTCTGGCTTCTTTATCAAAGACCAGGCATCCACAGGTATGAGAATTTGTATCTGGGTCTTCAATTCTATTCCATTGATCAGCTTGTCTGCTTCTGTGCCAATACCATGCTGGTTTTTTTTTTATTATTATTACTACAGTAGTGTAATACAACTTGAAATTGGGGATGGTGATACCTCTCACAGTTCTTTTATTATTCAGGATTGTTTTAGCTGTGTGTGTGTGTGTGTGTGTGTGTGTGTGTGTGTGTGTGTGAGGTCTACTAATTTTTGTGAGTTATTTTTGTATTCATCTACTTTGTTGAATGTGGCTATCAGCTGTAGGAGTCTCCCAGAAGAACTTTTTAGGGTCACTTATGTATACTATTATATCATCTGCAAATAAAGATACTTTGACTTCTTCCTTTCCAATTTGTACCCCTTGATCTCCTTCAGTTGTCTTATTACTCTAGCTAGAACCTCAAGAACTATATTGAATAGATATGGACAGACTGGACAGCCTTGGCTTGTTCCTGAATTTAGTGAGATTACTTTAAGTTTCTCTCCACCTAAGTTGATATTGCCTGTGGGCTTGATGTAAACTGCCTTTATTATGTTGACATATGTCCCTTGTATCCCTAATCTCTCCTTTCATTATGAAGCAATGTTAGACTTTGCCAAAGGCTTTTTTTTTTGTATCTAATGTGATCATCGTGTGGATTTTTGGTTTCAGTCTGTTAATATGATGGATTATGTATATTGATTTACCTATGTAGAACCATCCTTGCATCTCTGAGATGAAGCCCACTTGATCATAGTGGATGATCTTTTTGATGTGCTCCTGGGTTTGTTCTGCAAGTGTCTTATTGGTAATTTTTTTGGTGTAGGAGGGTCCTTCTGTATTTGGGTTGCTTTTTTTGGTTAATAAAGAAACTACCTTGGCCTTTTGGTAGGGCAGGACTTAGATAGACAGGGAAAGAGAACAGGATACTGGGAAGGGGACAGAGTTAGAGAGAGCTGCCAGCCATGAAGCTGCCAGGTCAGACACGCTGAATCTTTCCCTGTAAGCCACAACTCGTAGTGATTCACAGACTATTAGAAATGGGTTAAACAAATATGTGAGAGTTAGCCAATAAGAGGCTAGAGCTAATGGGCCAGGCAGTATTTCAATGAATACAGTTTCCGTGTAATTATTTCAGGTACGCACCGGGAGCTGGGCGGGACAGAACAAGGGGCCCTGCGCCGGGAACGCAGCCTGAGCCCCTCATTACTACATTTTTTCATCTATGTTCATAATGGAAATGGGTCTATAATTTATTTACTTTGTTGGGTTTTTATGTGGTTCAGTCATCAGAGTAACTGAGATCTCATAAAATGAATTGAACAATGTTCCTTTTGTTTATGTTTTGTGTAATAATTTGAGGAGTATTGGTATTAACTCTTCCTTGAAAGTATGATAGAATTCTGAGCTAAAACCATGTGGCCTTGCACTGTTTTTGGTTGGGAGATTTTAATGATTGCTTCTATTTCACTAGAGGTTATAAGGCTGTTTAAATTGCTCAATTTAATGATGTTTTTGTAGTAACAAAAATTATTAAATATTAACTTCCGTAAAATGCATTGGTGGAAACATGAAGTAAGTAGGTTACAGTCACCTGGGGGAATATCTACCGTAGTCCTCAGTTATATTTGATTCTAAACCTTTGGGTCAATAGAAACTGGGTGTTTGCTTGTGCATTCCCAGACAGTTTACCCAGTAGTCACAAGGATGTTAGGTCACACTCAGAGGTGGGTAATATATGGTTATTTAGAGAGGTAAAGACAGTTCGGGATAATTTTGGCTCCCAGCCTGTAACATTCCAGCTCTCAGAGATCATCTGGCCTTGTAGAATGTTTAACACGTTCACTTCTTTCTTGGAAACTTCAGTTCATATCTTATATTGTGGTTTCCATAATTCCTGCTAAAAAGTTGGTCATTAGCCTCACTGTTCCTCCGCCAAAGATACTGAATGCATCTATTTCACTTTAATTTTTTTATTTTATGTGTATAGTTTTGGGTCTGTGCTGGTTTGGATTTTGTCAGCTTGACACAAGTTGTGGCCATCTAGGAAGAGGGAACCCCAACTGAGAAAAATGCCTATGTCAGATTGACCTGTAGGTGAGTCTTTGGGGGCATTCCCTTGATTGATGTGTGAGGGCCTAGCTCACTTTGGGTGCTGCCGCCCCTGGGAAGTTGGTCCTAGACTGTATGAAAGCAAGCTGAGTGAGCCGTGGAGAACAAGGCAACAGGCAGATTTTCTCCATAGTTCCTGGCTCTGCTCCTGCTTGAGTTCACGCCCCAATTTCCCTCAATGAAGGACTGTGATTGGGATGTGTAAGCCATTTCTTCCCCAAGTTGTCTTTGGTCATAGTGTTTATGACAGCAATGGGAGGCAAATTATGGCAGAACCTGAGTATGCCTACAGGTGTCTTGGAGGCTACAAAGCATAGGAGCCTCTGGGACTGAAGGTACAGGGAGTTGTGCACCTCCTGATGTGGATGCTGCAAACCAAACCTAGGTCTTCTGTAAGCAAAAAAGTGTTCTTAAACACTGAGCAATGCCCCCACTTCTGTGCTGTGTGGGCTTAGTGTCTCTTTACAAGATTTATTTTTGCTTTCAAGTTTAAGATGTTTGATAGCGATGTATATACAGGTAATTTTTTACAAGGTTTGCTAGCTTCATAAATATGTATGATAATATTTTTAACCATTTCTTAAAAAATTGACATTTCAAATATTTTAAGTCTTGCCTTCCTCTCCCCCCCCCGGTATTTCAATTATGAGCAGTAGACTTTTAAGTGTGCTAAAGTGTTTTCCCTATGTTTTCCTTCTTTATTATGTTTTATTGACTACTAATGACCACTAGTAAGTGTATTTTCTGTGTCAAACTGCTAGAAATCATATAATGAGTTCTTAAATTCTAATACTGGTTTTTTTGAACCCAGAATGCAATTTGGTCCTACAGTCTGTAGGTGAAAGTTGAGAATCTTTATTTCCATTTGTTTTATGTATCTTCTATTTTTGTCTCCTGAGCTTACCACATAAAGTTATTTGAAGTCTTTATTGACTCCGTTATCTACATATTTGAAGTTTACCTTGTATTTTACTTATTCACTTTCATTATGGAGGAGTGTGCATAGCATACCATTTGTCTTCTTAAATCTGACTTTGAGTATAGAAATGATATTAAGCACATTGGCAGTGTTGTATGCTTTGGCAATCTTGGTCACTTGCTATATTTTTCCATTCTTTTGCATGACCAGTACATTTTCCTCGCATGCAGACATCAGGATGCATTAAGGAAGTGACTCACTCATTGCCTTACCCCGCCCCCTTCTTGTTACTAGGATTTTCATTTGCTTTTCTTCTGCCACTCAGCCTTATCTGTCACCTTCAAATTCAGTGTGTGTCCTGTGGGGAGCATAGGTCTGAGGTTGGGCCACTTGCTCCCAATCTTACGCACTAAGCCTGGTTACCCTCCAAATGGCAGTCAGTTTCCCTCCCATCCTGTGACCTCACTTCTGTAGCAATCCCCTGTGCAGTCTTTTTATGTCCCATAACAAGGATTATCAAAGCAAAGTTCCCCTAGGGAAAGAGATCTTCATGTAACTATGTCTCTGTGTTTATGCATACGTGTGTGCTACACACACACACACACACGACACACACACCAACATGGATCACATGACTATGGTACCAATGAAAGAATATTCCAGAAGATATTGGTACCCTCAGTGTGCCAATTTCAGAAGAGTAGTTTTATTATGTGTCAAAATGATTGATGGCAAATAGCTGACAGTGATTTTGAATGACAAATTTTTCTTAAAAATCAGTCCAAAGGGATTGGACACATTTCATTAAATAATCAAACTATAGTTTCAGTGCTTTCTGATGTACCTTTTTTGAGTGTAGTCTTGGGGAGGGGGTAGAAACTTGGCTTATTATAGCAGCAAATGTAAGTGCACACGCTCAGGCCCTGAGATGCAGCTGAGCCAAAGATGGTGGGTTCACTTTCTAATTACAATGGGGGTACCTAATTTGCTGCTTTCTGTTGACTCTATCACTCTTGCTTCTGATAAGGACATTACATTGGTGAAAAGACATTGACTCCTAACCATGTTTACTTAATCTTGTGGGTAATATTCATCTGTCATCATGATTTCATGTACTGTTCCCATGGCATGCGGTAGAGTGAAGATTTGAACCCAGGCAGCCTGTCAGTGGGGCCCATTACACAACAGAAATGAAAAGTCTCTTAGCACTCTCCAGACCTGCAGGAAAAGGACAAATGACTGAGAATAGAACCTTGTTTCCAATGCTCAGAGATGGGGCTTTGTGTTGGCTTCTCTCTGGGAGCCCAAGGCAAACGATGGACCATTCTGAGAAGTGACAGCCACTCACTGTGGCTGGAGGCAGATGGACAATGAGTGTCGTGGTATGAGATCTGTGCCGCTTTACACCATGTCAGGATTGAGGGTCCATCTCACAGCAATGGAAAGTTACTGGTAATGTGGGGCAGGCTAGACCCACACAAGATGGAGGAGACATGTTATTAGAGGTGACATTGTTGGTAAGGAAAGCGTAAGATGACCTTAGGGGGAGCTGAAGGTCAGGGTTTCAGTTAAAGGAGCATTTGTAGAGGTGACTGGACTGACTAGACAACTTTAGACGTAATATTGAATGCCCTGGTGTTTAACTGGATAAGGCTGGGTTCAATTTTTCCAGGTTGCATGAACGGTACTGACTATAGAGATAGGAATTTAGGAAGCAAAGCACACTTGTAGAGAAAAACCATGAGTTTACTTCAGACATGTTGAATTTGAGGTTTCTCTGAAGCACATTAGTGAAGGGTAAAGGAAGATGGATTATTGCATTTGGTACTTAGGAGAATAAACTGGGCTAGACATGTGGCCATTGCCCGTCTCCACATGTGGTATGAACAAGGGTGCTTGCTACTCTCATGAACAAGAGTTGTTTCCTCGCTGATAAGCAAGGCTTAGCAGGTCTGTAAGCCTAACCATGGGAACTGAAGACATGGGATGGCCTTTGTAACAGCAACAAAGAAATCCTTGGTTTCTGTAGCAGCCTTATACAAGACGTCCCATGCTCAGCACTTGTCTCTTATTCGGGAGTACTTTCTTCTTTAGTGAGGGATCCCCAGGAGTTACATACTTTATTATGTGACCAATACTTCTGAGTTGGGCTACTCATCACATACACAGGCATCCCATGCAACCCGCACCTGCTTTTTCTCTGTGGGGGCAGCACAGAGGTGTGGGAGTCAGGAGTCACACTGTGATGATGATTGTGTTCTCAGATGCATGGTGACAATAACCTCCTGCAGTTTTCTGCCCTTCCTTTGCCTGTGACCCATGAGTGGCTTGCTCTCCTTCTAGTCATTTTTTTTTTGTTCTAAGAAGCTGTTGTGAAGTGGGTTTGGAATGCTTGAGACCAAAAGTTTCTTCATTAGGACAAGCTTTATGTGTCTAATTAGAGAACCATTAACACAGGGAGGCTGGGCTCACCTGACCTGGGCCCAAGAAAGCTGGCATTGCCAGACTCCAGGATACAAATGAAGACCTTAGAGATGCCACTGGCTGAAGCCACAGAAGATAATTTGGCTTCAAATGACAAGAGGGGCCCTTTGTGTGTGGCTATCATGTAGAGATTTTGAGCAAACTCCTAAGTGCATTCCTTGGGCTTACACACACTCCTCTAAGTGAGCTGCGAGGCTGTGCCAACTCTGTCTCATCTACTCTGCTTCTGATCTATTTGCTTTTTTCTTCCTTATTGTTGGGTGTAGAGGGATTCAATTACCTATCAGTTTTAAAAATATTCCAAGGGATAACTTGTTCTGTGCCTTGGTGCAGTCTGATTGCAGAAAGGGGTGGCTCAGCCAGAGTGTAAGGGCTGCTGGATATTTTTCCCTTCATAGAACATGACAGTACAGAGAGCTGCTGACCTGGGTATAGGAAAGAGGAAAGAGAAGAGGCTATTGGGATAGCGTTCTGTCTTCCTTTGGAAGATAAAGATCTCAGAATAAGAAATACTCAAAGAAGCCATTTCCGAATAACAAACTTTTTGTTACTAGTCTCATAGTATTGAGACTCTCATAGATAATGTAATTCAATAAAAGGAGTCGTACAATAACATGAGGAGTGCTGCAGGCTTGAAGCTGCCATACATACATACATACACATATGTACAATATATTAGAAACTTTCTTTGTTGACATAGTTAAATTTTTGAGCCAGGAACTCTGTGTGTATATATATCTGTATATATGTATCATGACCTGTGTAAAGTTTTAAAGAATAAATAAGAAAACACTACATCATACAAAAGAAATTCTCAGTCATATGATACCTTATGGTCTGATTTATCTGTTTATATTTTGTTTATTTGTTTAATGATACTGCAAAATGTCCTGCCTCATGAAGAAATTAAATACACTGGAACCCAGAAAAAAACACAAAAGTTATGATCTTTAGGCACAAGTAGTTGATATACCACCTGGGGAGAACAAAATGAAGGTCCCCCACTGGCATTGTGCATCATCCAGTAAATAAAATCCACCTCGGCTGGAGGTAGACTTTCCCTTGAGTGATCAGGGTTGAAAGAGCAATCTGTAGGTAGCCCCAGAGGTGTGTGGAGTGGGGGAATTCAAACACAGAATGTGCCTCTTCCTTATCAGGCCTTGGTCAGGTGACCCTTATTGACTTCTTGAATCCTCCAAGGTACTCTTGTTTACTTCATTGTGTTTGGTCTCTCTTAGCCAACACTGATTTATTTTACATGCTACCATCCAGCACTAACGAAACACAACACTGATTTATTTTACACGCTACCATCCAGCACTAACGAAACACAACTGGAACTTGGCATCTCCGATGGGCATCTCAGAGGGGAGGCCCGTTTGGGCACCCTGATGATCAGACAGCCCAGATCTCGGCCAGGAAGAGGCATCTATCCGATCATCTTCAGGCTGTGGGGAGGAGACCAAGGAGACAGATTAAGTAGCCTCTCCCCTTCCCCCACTGTTTGGTGGTCTGGGCTCCTGCTCTTGCTACTTTGTCTTGGGAAAAGAGCCAGGAAGTGACTGTGTGCAGCCACTGGGAGGCCGGGAAGTGTGTAAAGTCTGATGGGAGGGCAGGTTGGCCTGAGCCACGCCACCCCTTCACCAAAGGGCCCCACTGGAGACAGACGCACGCCACCCCTTCACCAAAGGGCCCCACTGGAGACAGACGCACGCCACCCCTTCACCAAAGGGCCCACTGGAGACAGACGCACGCCACCCCTTCACTAAAGGCCCCACTGGAGACAGACGCACGCCACCCCTTCACCAAAGGGCCCACTGGAGACAGACGCACGCCACCCCTTCACCAAAGGGCCCCACTGGAGACAGGCCACGTGAGAATTGCTGCAAGGTGTGCACTGCGATCTTTTTGGCTCTTCCCACTCACCCCTTGCACACAGTTTAAGTCACCCTAGAAAACCTGACTGACTTCTCACTTTCTGCAATCGGCATTAAAGAAAAAAAAGCATATGTAAATATGTTTTTAAAAACCACCCAATTCCCGTGATTCATGGGTATACGCTCCTGGGAAGACAGGGTGCAGAGTGTTGTTGAGTATGAAGAAACCTAATTCATCCAGGTTCTAATCTGACTTACGCACACATAGCACTTGAGAGTGCGCCACTCTCTGATAAATGTGAAGTCTCGACCCTGCGACCCTTTTACCCATCAGCCCTGCTTTGGAAATTTTACCTGGGTATTATTTGTCTTTAATGCAAGAAAAGGACAACTGTCTTTGTCCTATGACTTCCCAAACAATGGAGAGCAAAGCCTTCAGCAAACACCATTACTATGCAACCTTCAGCTGATCCCCTGAAGATGAAGTTACAAGCATTTGTGAGTTTTCCCCTCCCCAGCTGAGCATGGGTGCTGAGAACTAAACTCCAGTCCTCTGCAAGAGCAACCAGAGCGCTTAATTGTTGAGCAGTCTCTCCAGTCATTTTTATTTACTTTCTTATTTATTTATTTATTTGCATTTATTTGTGTGTGTGTGTGTGTGTGTGTGTGTACGCACGCGCGCGCTTGCACATGTGCCACAAAGCATGTTTGTAGGTCAGAGAACTTGAAGAGCTGAGTTCTCGTCTTCAATGTGGATCTTGGGGGTCAAACTTAGAGGTTGAGGCTTGGCAGCAGGTGTGTTCTCACCAGCCTCTATTTCAGTGTCATGATCATCATTAATTATTATTTGAAGTGCTGGAGTTGAACCCAGATCCTCACATATGTCAAGTAAGCACCCTATGATTAGACTTACAGTCCCAGCCCGAATTTTGACCATATTTGCTTCCTTCAGCTACTGGTAAGGAACACCTGGTTGTACCTGCTCTACTTAGGGGCTTCCGTAGACTTGCAGAGTGTTCCATGTTCCCTTGGCAAGGACATCATGATCACAACCAAGTAAACATTTCTCTTTCAGTTATTTGTCAATTTGATAATATGTACTGGAAATATGTGCATTCTTTATGTATGTACTTTTTAATTTTTTTTCAAGACAGGGTCTCTCTGTGTGATAGAGATTGGTCTTCAACTTGTGATCCTCCTGCCTCAGCTTCCTGAGTGTTGGAATTACAGGTGTGTACCATTCCACTTGGTTCATGCTTTTCATATTTTTAACAAGGAATTATATATTCTTAATTTTTTTTAGTTGCAGAAATGGCTTCCATTTTTATTATCTGAAGCAGATTAATATAGCAGGTATGTATTCCTAGATTTTGGTCTTTTTTGCTTATTAAATTAAATTTTAAATGAATATATAAAACACAAGAACCGTACATGTGATATTTTAATATATGCACACACTGTGTAGAAATTTCAGTTCTAAGTCTGTACCTCAGAGTCACAGTGCTGGAAGAGCACAGAGATTTACATCCAAAAATAATGGAAAAATAAAACCCTAAATATCTGGTAGAGATAGTTGAATAAATTATGATGAAATATTAAACAACTAGCATGGGTAATGAGTTAGAAGCCTAGATAATGACATAGGAAGCTAAAAACATGTCCACCGCTAAAGCAGTGTAGTTTGAAAATTAGCATGCTGTCTGGCCCCAGCGTGGAGAATTCTCCACTGCGTGCTGTCGCAAAGCCTGAATGGAAAGACAGCGAGGCTGAAAGGGATAAAGACTCGGGGATTTACGATTTTATCACTGTGGAGAAAATTCAGCAATATTATAGTTCCAATCCCCCGCACCCGTGAAAAAAAGCCAGGCAGGCTTGGCTGAGTGCATCTGTAACCCCAGCGCTCGGGGAGAAGGTGGGGAGACAGAGACAGGAGGAGCATGGGGACTGATTAAGCGGCCACCCTAATTCCAGGTTCAGGAATGGAGTAAGTGAGTAAGGTGAAGAGTGATGGAACAGGCTCCAAAACCCTCCTCTGGTCTTTGCATGTGCACATACAGAACGTGTCATTGCATATATGAGCATATAAAACGCATGCACACACACACACACACACACACACACACACACACACACACACACACACACACACACACACACACACACACACACACACACAGCAATGGCAGAGTTACAAAACAAGCATAAAATCTGATTGGAGAGAGCTCTCTGCTTGGAGAAAATGCATGCAGCGCGTTTGTTCTCAGCTTTGCTCACTAGAGGTCGCTAAAGTCACGGAGATTATCGCCGTTCTCGTTTCTTCCTGTGTTTTGAGTCAAGGGCTGTCTCTGGCCTCCTGCTCCAGTTTCAAGCATTTACTGGAATATCTCTTTCTGCTTAAACATAAAGAAAAGTAAACTGTTTGGATTAGTTTTTCCCCTGTAATATTACTATTACCTGAAACAGACAGTCATCTATCCGTGGGACTATTCAAAACAGATGGGTGTTTCTGGAGAAGTGATTTATTCCCTCCTCTGATACCAAAGGGCTTGTTGGCTGATACCAGCTCAATGTGAGTTCTGAGTAATGTTGTTGAGACAGAACCACAGCTCGCCCAGCAGCAGCACAAACCGTTTCAAGTGAAACAGTATGGGCCATTTCAAGGAAAAAACGTCCTGCCTTTCCTGGTAACATGTGTGGGGTAGGAGGGCTTCAATGAAGCAGAACTTTTGAGAACACCCATTGCATCTTTTGAATAACAGACCACACTCCCTTTTCATGCATTAATGGTTCTTCTTCTTGTTTCTTAAACTCCACATTAACCCAAAATTATGGAGAGGCACGAATGATCACAAAACCAGATTAGGTCCTGGAAATATTCAAAGAACTGTCTTTCTTCACAGGGTTGCTCAAATAGAGCTAGAAAAAACATAGTTGTTATGTCAATGTTCTTAATATACTGGCATCCCAGAGAAGGAGCACTCAAGCCCCAGGTGCAGCTGCCGTGTTTAGCCAGGACACACCATGTAGAATGTGTGCATTCATTAAGAGTTAAAATGATAAGGACGTGCTGCGGTGAGTCTCTCCTGTGGTCCATTACCAACAGCTAAGCTGCTTACCTGGCTGTGAGTGTGAGCCTTTGTTTGCACAGTTTCTTAAAGTCCCTTCTCTGTAGGAACCCCCAATGCTCAGACAGGTCCAAAGTTGAGCTTTCTGACAAGCCATAAACCAAGAGCCTTCAAGCCAACATCAATGTGACATACTTTGCATTTGAGCTTAGTCCTTATGTAACGGATTTGATTTGACTTTGATCTCAGTTAACTTTGAAGTGGCCAAGCTCCCTACTTTCCGTAAGTTTTCTCCACTTCTCCTTTAAGTTAAATCAGACAGGCAGGCAAAGCAAAATCTAAACCTTGAAAGAAGTAGAAACAGCTAGACACAGTCAGTTATGCATTTTCACGATTTTGTTCAATGCAGTGCATTGCTGTAGTTAAAGCATTTCATGTCAGCAAGTTACTTATTAAATTGTAAGTGATGGTTGCATTTTCCATTGCATCATGGGAGAAGACACATTGTTGAGAACTTGTTGCATGATTCATTTGAAAATTTTATTCAATTGCATGACTACAGATTGTAGTTAATAGTGTAGTAAAAACTATTACTACAAAGTAGCATGGACAAAGGAAGCATTTGTGTGAGAATTCTGATATTTGAGAATACACATGTGAAAGCTGGATGTCTTATGCGAGTTCATAGAATTCAACATTTGCATTTGTATTTATAAAATCATTGATGCTTACATCTCAAACATTGATTGATTCTTGCTTATTATGCTCCAGGTACAGGGGAAGATTTTCTTCCTGCCCTTAAGAGAGTTGCATTGAATGATGGAGTCCCTATACAAATATACACACATGTACATGGCATGTATGTATGTATGAAACTTGCATCTGCGAAGAGTAATTACAAAACCTGGCCCATTCAGACACCATTTATCTGTTCCACAATGCTGCCCCGGCTTCGTTCTCCTCTCCTGAGTGAGGAGATTGGCAAAGGTAGGTACAGATTTTTGTTGAAGGGATCGCCTGCAGACTGTCCTGGGGTTTGTTCATGTAGCCATTTCTATTATTCAGAAGGAAGCAGAAGCGTCATCAAGAAGGACTGTGTTCTCTTTGGGTATGTCAGAGCCCGTCAACCTCAGACTGACTAGTAATGCGGTGTAGACATTGGCATGCTTCTTAACTGTGGTACTGGAGTAGGATGTATGCTATTCATCTCCCTGGGTGCTAAGGCGCTCATTCCTGTACTAGTTTTTGATTCCTTTGGACATTTGGAAAAAATCCAGAAGGAGCTACATTTATTATCTATACTGGAAAACGTAGTGTTGGGGGATCTCTAAAAATGAAGCTCCAGAGATAAAGAGGTGACAGAATAAAACCCATGTTTTTCTCACTCACGCTCCCCCGTGAACATTGTACCTAGTAAAATGCTGCACTGCCCAGGCGACGAGATGCATGGTTTTAACTGTGTGCTGTAGATAACACCGAGAGCCTGTTAGCAGGCTAGCTTATCAGAAGTGGTCCTTTGATCTTTGAGTCTCAGTATTTTTAGTTGAAATCCTAAGACTGTGCTACCAGGGAAGCCACTTAACCTCTTTGAATCTCAGTTTCCTCATTTCTAAAGTGGAGACAGGACCCATGTGGAAGAGCTGTGCTGAGAGCCAGGAAGGAATTTTAATGCTAAGCACTCATGAGTCTCCTTCTATGGAAGTTGGCTGTAAACTGCACAAGGTAGTTAAGCATTGAGTCGTTATTAATGCTATTCTGAATCTATATTCTGGATGCACATATTTCTTCTATTGAAAAAACTTTAGTGAGTGAGATAGATGGCCTAGAATTGATATAGGAAGTCTACTTGTTAATGCAAAGTCAGATTTATGAGAGTAGCCCTTTGCCCCCAAAGGAAAAAACTAGTAATTAGCAAAGAACTTAACTTGACATTGGGAAGTTTCTACTTTTCTTCTTTTGGGCACAAAGGTAAGAAGAGACACAGCGTTGGGGGTTGAGGTGGGAGAGAAAGAGAGGAAATAATGACTGAAAATAGGCTGTGATACTGTGATCTTAATTACTTTTAAGAATGGAAATCTTATCACTGACGATTTTGCCTGCTTTTGAGACTCTTTTCCTTCTATTGGGTTGCTTTGCCCAGCCTTAATCTGAGAGCTTTCACTGTGTCTTATTGTTTCGTCTTTTGTCCTGTTTGGCTGCCATCTCTTGGAGGCTTGCTATTTTCCGAAAAGGAAATGAGGGAGTGGATCTGGAGGACAGGAGAGGTGGTAGGAGTAGAGGGAGGGAAAACTGTGGTTGGAGTGTACTGTATAACAGAAAAATCTATTTTGAATAAAAGAAAAAATAATGGAAAACTGTCTGAGCATATAGTTTCCTTTGAAGGACAAACATCTATAATTAGACACACATCGCTAAGTAGACCTAGAAAGAATTGATGTCTTGGGGCTGAAGATTCACTTTTAAGGAATGGTAGAATCTTTTAAGTCCCTTGTTTGTGCTGAAAACATTCAGGCAGATCATAGGTCCATCCTAGGAAAAGCGGGCACCACAGGATGTAACCAAAGGAATTAAATTCTGTGGAAGAAACAGCCCTGTGCACCCTTGTAGGGCACTAACCATAGACGCTAAGTTCAGCAGTCCAGGACACACAGAGGAAGGTGTATTCAGGGCTCACTAAACTTGCTTAGCTTTGAGAGACTGTTTCTTAATAAACTAGGCTTCCCATGGACAACGACTTGTTCAGAGTCTCAGGAGACGCCTTAGAAGACTCAAGCTCATCTGTCTGATATCAAATGATAGACAATGATCCACAGGAAGAAGCAGCACTGAAACTCGAGAACTTGCTAGAAAGCCAGCCTGTGTCTGCACTGTGCTTTGTGAGCTTGGTCAAATGTGTGTGTGTGTGTGTGAATGTGTGTGTGCATACACACATGCACATATATATATCAAGGAATATAAATGTATATATATATATCCTCCGAACTCCATTATCTTCACGTGGAATTAGGCAGCTTTGGGTGACGTGTAAAACTCTATGTAAAGACGAGTTCTGTGACATAGTGGGCGGCTAGGATAATGGGTCATAGTTTTAATAAAATATTCACAAAATGTTCTGTCGTGTGCTTAGGGGCTTCAATCAAAGGCCTCTGTGGAAATATTTTAGGAATGTCAGAGCTGTCTCGAAGAGTGTTCTATGCTAACTCGGAGAGTGAAAAATGAGGGCTTAGATAACAAGAGCCAAACAAAATAAGAATCAGACTCTGATATGTTTTTCAAGTAAAAGTCATTTTGGACTAAATAGAAACAGTCTCTGGATCTAACAATTCAGTTTGCACTCTGGCAATTGTTTTTGTGCCCAGAGACTTTAAGCACACTATCTGTTTTTTGAATTTTGGAGAAAGTATTTTTATTTATTTATTTTGATTTTTGAGACAGGGTCTTACAAGGTCCATGTTGGCCCCAAACTCACTATTTTGCCAATAATGGACAGCCTTGAACTTCCGATCCTCTTGCCCCATCTCTCAAGTGCTGTGATGGCACTGGAGGTGTGCTCCATCACGCCAAGATGGAGGTGCCATTTTAAAATATACTTAATTTGATTATCAACTAGTTGGTTAAGGCTGCCACATTAAGTATGTTAAATTCTAGTAAGTATCTGTAAAATATACATGCCTGTACTTGCCTGCATTTAGTTCTTTCTGGGGGAAATCCGGTTAACAAAATTGATGACCCAGAAATGATATGATAATTCTATCAGTTGCTGAAAAGCTAATTTTAAGTCAGTATCCATTTTCTCTTCATGAAAAATACGTATAGTAGTTAATAAACAACTAACATTGCTGTTTGTTCAGTGACGGCCATCTTTCTTCTGGACAGCTGACGGTCCGGTGTGTGGCAATGACTGAAAGAAGTGGGAGTCTGACCCCCATCTCTAATGGGCTACTCTTCCTTGTTGGCTCCTGCTGTGCAGTTGTCACCAGTCCTCACATCTGTCCACACCTACTGTGAACTCCATCAAAGAAAGGGGTAGATTTCCAAACCCAGCTAGACTAGATGTCTAAAGAAAAGTCAAACAAGAGGTGGACCGAATGTTCCCCTGGGTAGTTTGTTCTGACACTACCTCGACTTTTATTTCGGATGATTCATTGGCATCATCCACTGAAGGTTCATTGAAGGCCAGGCTGCACTGTCATCAGGGATAATTTGTTCTATAGTCATTCATCATGAGACAGTTATGGTCTTTTGTTCACAAAGTATTCAATGAAGTGTTAAGTAAAGCAATCACAGAAGTATAAGGTATTAGTAAGTGGTTATAATAGGACAAAATTAAATTATTGCAAGGCCTTCCAAGGACAGATCCATTATGGCAAAATATAACCATGGATAAGACACGGAAAAGAAGATGAAGAGGGCAGTGTAGGGCTTGCTGGTCATGCATGGCAAGCACTAATAGTGAGCCTGAAAAGCATGGGGAGGTAGAGGAAGGGATGGATATCAGCAGAGGTGACCAGTTCACTCCCAGGCTTATAGACTGGCAGCACAGGAATGTAGTAGGATTATTCCCTGAGATGGGGAAATCAGGAAGGCAGCACACAGAGGATGACAGAAAGTGAAAGAACACTATGTAGGTTCAGATATAATAACATTAGATACTATAAAAAAGCAACGGGATATGGAGAAACACATGTTTTCTAGAAGAGGACTTAAAACAACAGGGATCAAAATCAGAGGCATCAAGACAGAAATATTTCAGCCATGACCCAGTCCTATCTTTCATGATTAAATTTTAACTAAATAAGACTACTCATTATAAGTCAGGTGGTAGTGATGCACGTCTTTAATCCCAGCACTCTAGAGGCAGAGGTAGGCGGATCCCTGTGAGTTCAAGGCCAGCATGATCTACAAGAGCTAGTTCCAGGACAACTAGAACTGTTCCACAGAGAAACCATGGATAATCATCAATAATAGTCAAGCCTGTAGTCATGTTAGTTAGATTTTCTAGATATATAGAGGTATATTTCAGTTAGATAGACATTCTTCATTTCTCTCAAAGACTACAGAATATGGCATTTTAAATTGTTTTAACAACTTAGGACTTTTCATGACAATGAGATACGTCTGCTCCTGGCAGCACCAGCTACTTCAAGAGGAAGATGGGCACTGAAGAGGCTCCTTAGCCATTTGGGCAAGAAAGTGCTCTTGCTTGGACTGTTACATAAACTGGACTTGAAGAACCCGCAGAGAGAGGACTGCTGAACTTGCCTAAAGGTGAGATGATCCTTCAGTGTTCCTGCTTCATGAAAGAGTCTGTGAGACATTCTACAGGATACAAAAGAAAGTGACTGAACTGTCTTTAAAATTTCCTGCTTCATGGAAATGTCTGCTGAATACTATGGGCCTAAAGGCTGAAGATGGATGCCCCAATAGTACAGAGGAACTTTGGGTGACTGTACAGGCAGTGAGATGTCTCTGTCATTTCTAGAGTTTGGAAGTTGCTTATTTCTTGTTTACTTAGGTAATATTATATCCTTCTGGAGTCTTTGATAGAGTTGAAGAATAGATAGTTATATTTATAGTTTTCCATTGTTATGATAAAAGATAAAATAGATCTAAATATGGTAACTATAGTTCTTGTTTGATAATTATTTTGTTATATGTAATTTTACTATGTTAAAGTGAAAGCCTTTCTTTTTTGTTTAAACAGAAAAAGGGAAATGGTGTAGGAGGTCCTTCTTTCTATGTGTTGCTTTCATTGGTGAATAAAGAAAACTGCCTTGGCCTTTTGATAGGGCAGAGATCAGGTAGGCAGAGTAGACAGAAGAGAATTTTGGGAGGAAGAAGGGAGTGAGAGAGAGAGCTGCTATGGAGTTGCTAGAGTCAGACATGCTGAATCTTTCCCGGTAAGCCACGGCCTCGTGATGACATACAGATGATTAGAAATGGGTTAAATTAAGAGTGAAAGTTGGCCAAGAAGAGGCTAGATATAATGGGCCAGACAGTAATTTAATTAATACAGTTTCTGTGTAATTATTTCGGGGGTTAAGCCAGCCGGGCACCGGGAACGTGGCCCGTGCCTCTTTCTACAGCTTCTGGCCTCTGGCTCTGTGGAAACATGGACCTTAGCTGAGCCATTGAGAGCATCTGGTCACAGTTTCCCAGGCTTTCCTGGGCCTGGAGAGACTTCCCAGACTGGATGCTGGCTAGAAGCTTGTGTGGCAGAAACATGGAGCCCATCACAGGGATCCTCATAACACAACAGCATGGTACCTCCAGAGTGAGGGATGAGAGGCAAAATGCAGTATGGAGGCCACAGTTGTTTCTTTGTTACTTTCAGGAGTGACAGCTACCTGCCATTTCTGTCATAGGCTTGCCAGTAATCAATCTTGATAATGAACAGGAGGACACATCAGAATAGAATTCGAGGAGGCAGGGATTAAAGGACACCTTGGAATTGAGTTCCACCTAAGACACACATGACAATGATAAAGACAACACATTGACTGAGTGGCGAGATGGCTCCGCTGTCCAGAGTACATGATGCTTTTGTAGTGGACCAGAGTTCTGTTTGCAGCACATGTCAGGTGACACATAACCACCTGTAACTCCAACTTTGGGAGGCTCTTTTCTAGCCTCCGGGTACCTAGACTAACATACATATGCCCTTTCCCCATAACTAAAAAGGAAAAGGTTAACTGAACAAAATAAAGAATATAAAAATACTTTAATTATTATATAAAAGGACAACATAAAGATAACAGACATTGCTTGTCTACATTATAAGCAATGGTTTCATGTTTTCTGTTCAGTTTTTGACACTTTATAAGAATTGCATATGGTGCCAGAGAGCCAGGTTAGTAGTCCCCATCACCAGCATGGAGGCTCACAGTTGTCTGTGCCTCTAGTTCTGGGATTCTGCAGTCCTTTTCTGATGTCTGTGCATGCCCTTACATGATGTATACCCACAAAGACACATACACATAAATAAAAGGAATAAAATATTTAAAAATAATTTTATAATTACCACAAATTTGTTCATTATATTCTTTATAAATGCTGAAGAAACCCAGTACAAGCATTGATCAATCAATATTAATCTTACATTTAGTATGAGCATGCACAATTCAAACCAAACTCCTGACCAGAAACAGTGAAGTATGGTAATCACACAGTAAGATTAGTGAAGTTCAGAGACTGAAAGGTTCCACGTGCCTCTGAGGCCAGGTATTTAATAGGAATTCAAAGACAATATCTAGGCTCTCAGTTGGTGGCTGGGAGGCTAATTTTCATTTTAATATTCTCAAAAGATACTTTGTGCCTAGGCTCAGTGATCTCTCAGGTAAGTTTCTAACTTCAAACTCCATTGATTTTCATCAGATATTTACTAAATTCTTCGTAAATATTTAAAGCATAATGTTTTCTCAGCCAACTGCAACACAGTCGAAGATTCATGAGGAATTTCAAGGTGTTTTTGGAAAGAAATGTTGCTGCGAATGTTTATTTTTTACTTGCACCATGAAGTCCAGACCCTGCCCCAGCACGCCAGAGGTTGGCCTTGGGAGACATGAAAAGCACTACAGAAGTTTTCTGCAGCATTTACAGCTTCAATTGCTTGCTCCATGGAGGGGCCATGTCTGCGCTTCTGTACGGTTAACCCTGCGCAGTGTCTGTTGGTACCCAACAGAGGTCGGTCCTGGTATTTCCTTCTGCAGGATGTCCGCTCTGCTTGTCTTCCCGCATGAGAGAATGCAGATGTTCCCTAAAGCATCTTTGCATGGACTGATGCTGAGAGACAAGGGGTGGAGCTGGAGGGGAGCTGCCAGGGCCAGCCAGGGGAACACAGCCCAGCTCCTAAAACATGAGCGGTTCTCCAGGAAGCAGACTTCACTTCTGTGTCTGTTGAATCAGAGGACAAAATGTTCTCCTGCTTTTTTAAAGTTTCAAGTTCCAAATGCCACCATGACAAGACACTCTTGGATCATCTGTGTCCATGAAGTGTCACTAACATGTTTCGTGTAGTCTGTGATGCAGATACCTGGATGTGGGAAAGGTGCGTCAATTGCTTGCTCCATGGAGGGGCCATGTCTGCGCTTCTGTACGGTTAACCCTGCGCAGTGTCTGTTGGTACCCAAGGAAATGTCATGTGACTGTAAGGAATGTCACTCAAATAATAAGATCACTACCCCCAGTGAAGGGTTTTCAATGCTGTTCGTGCTGTGGATGCCAATACAATATTTAGTAATCTATGGCATATTAGTGTTAGAGTAGTTGGGTTTCCTGGCTGTTCGAGGGACCTGAGACATACAGATGAGTAACGAGCCTGGAGGATGTTGCTCTTGAGAGGCTAATGTAGCTCATTCACACACTACGACTGTGAACGTACTCCCCAGGGTAGGGGCGGGCCTCTCAATCATATATAAAGAAATACACAGGAGGAAATCAGACACTTGGGTGTGGGCTTAGAAGTATAGTCGGGCTTTTAGACATGTATTTGCACCAAAGCAGATCAGATAAATGCACTATAGAATGCAGAAACATCTTGGTCATATTCAAGTCCCAAAGCAGGCAGAGAGTCCATAAAGATGAGTCTGAGAGCAGCAAGAACTTCCCTGTCTTCATCTTTTCCCACAGTTCCACAGATGGCGAAGACTATGTCAGAGCTTAAATAAAATGGACGACTAGTGGGCACAGGCAGAATGAGGTAACGAGGTGGTATGTTACAGATTCAACTTTCAAACTGTTCATGATCAAGAACTCCTTGGCCAATCAAATCCTTAAATGCGTGCTCACAGTACATAGGCAGGCTCAGTCAGATGAGCCGTAGCTGTGCCTATGCCCCCTGACTTGGTGCCGCCTTCTTTTGGAAAGCCCGACTGTTGTTTCCGCCATCATCTTCATCACCGGTTCTCTGAGACAGCAAAAGGAAGCTCCTGATGAATAGGATGTGGCAGTTGTCCATCTTGAAGAAGAATGGGAAGAGAGAAGGTAAGTTTCTTCCATTTACAACTCTAGGACTATGCGCAACTGGAGTGGTGATGCCATTTAATGAATATTTACAACACAGGTAACTATTAGCGACTTGTATGCATTACCTCGTGTAAACGTCATAGTAACCCAGTAAGGTTGGCACTACTATTTTGTTAACGAAAAGTGAGAGACCAAATGCACCCATGACTTGTAACTGTAGACTTTTGAAAGATAGTAGGAAATTTCTGACTAGGACAAGTCAGTACGTGGTATATGACCAGCAACGAAAGACTTGTGACTGGATTTCTTTGAAATATAACCGAGCTGTCCAGACTTCCCACGGGCCTTCCAGTAAGGTTAAATAATAACTGGGTTTTCAGTCACTAGAGCCATGCCTTAGCCCAGTGGTTTGTTACTTACCTTTGTTCAGATGGAAGATTTCCTGTGTTAGGATCCTAAAGGCATTTTAAAAAAAGAGCAACCAAAAAAAAAAAAAAAAGCAACTTTTAATTTGACTCATGGTTTCCAGGGAGACCCAGCCTATTCAGAGGGAAGGGTGTGGCTGCAGGAGTATCTTCAAATAAGGGGGCTGCTTCATGGCAGAGGCAATATGTGAACGCTGCTTTCATATCCTGGCTGACCAGGAAGCAGAATGCTCATGGCAGAACCAGAAATGGACATAACCTTCAGGCCTGCCACCAGAGACCCAGTTCTGATAGGTAGGCAAAGGGTCCATAGTTTCCCAGAACAGTGCCATCGTCTGGAGACCAAGTGTTAAAATGCACAAGCCTGTTGGAGAGCACTTACGTTCAAACTATAGCAGCCAGTGATTAAACTCATCATTCATGATTGTTGCTTTGGAGTACAAAAGATATATAAATAGCTGTTTTCCTAAACAATGCAAGATGGAGAAATAGAGGTATTTTAAAAATTGTTGATATGGAATACATAGTAATGTACTTATCCTGTTCAAATATTAATGGATTTTTTTTTACAAACAAAACGGACCTATAATATCCATATAAGATAGCAACCCTATCACACACCCCTGAAATTCAATGATGTGGGATGTCCTTCTGTATATGCATTGCTTTTACTGGCTAATGAATAAAGCTGTTTCAGCCAATGGCTTAGCAGATTAAAGTCAGGTGAGAAATCTCAGCAGAGATACAGAGAAAAAGAAGGCAGAGTAAGGTCAGATGCCAGCCAGCCGACATGTAGAAAATGAGGTAATGCCACGGCCATGTGGTCACATGGACTAAGAGAAATGGATTAATTTAAGATATGAGAGCTAGTTAGAAATACGCCTGAGCCATCCACCTAAAAGTGTTGTAATTAATATAGTTTCTGTGTGATTATTTGGGTCTGGGCAGCCAGGAAATGATAGTACAGTCTCTGTTTACACTCCCCACTCCCCTTTCTAATGGGAGCTTGCTAGCCCTAATTCCTCTCTTCTTAAAATGTGTATGAATGGGATCACATAATGGATATTCATTTGCATCTGATTTCTTACACTGAATATTTAGTGGACAGGATATACCCTATCCTTCTTCACACTTATACACCATTCATTATTACTGCTTCCATTAAATAAATATGCCACACTTTGTTTAGACACCCTACCCCATAGACATTTGGATTGTAATCAGTGTGGTTTGAAGATATTGCAAATGTTTCTTTTAGCTAAGCATGCTCTAGTTGTCTTTTAGTAAAGTCAAATTGCATTCTTATAGCTATACGTGCCAATACCTAGTTAGAAAATTATTAGTTACCACCAAAATGCTTTCCAGGGTGGTTGAGCCAGTTGATGTCACTGCTACCAGTGCATGAAGATTTGCGTTGTCGTGTCAGCACTTACCGTTTTTTGTCATTATTGTTTTAACCACGTAGGGGATAGTGATATTATATTGTAATTAAATTTGCATTTCCTTCATAACTTACAAATTTGATAATACGGAAATATACTGCTGCTCATTTGGATATTGTGGTGGTTTGAATGAGAAATGTTCCCATAGGCTCAGGTGTTTGGACACTTGGTTCCCTGTTGGTGGGATTGCTTGGAGGTGGAGCCTTGATGGAGGAACTGAGGTGGGTGTCAGGAGTTTATAGCCTCGCCTCACTTCTAGTTTATACTCTCTACTTCCTTTGAGTGGTTAAGATGTGGTCTCTCAGCTCTAGTTCCACTCTGCCATGTCAGGTCACTGTGACTCTGTCTGTGGAACCATGGATCAAGATAAAGTCTTCCACAAAGCACTTCTGGTCAAAGTGCTTCATCACAGAAACAAAAGATGACTCAAATATCCTTGTGGCGTCTCCTTTAGCTCCCTTCATCCATTTTTCTAGTGAGCAGTCTATATTTTTTCTTGTTGATTTACAGCTCTTTATATTCTTTAGCTAATGATCTTTTGAGATGTATGTTTACACACACATGTAATA
The DNA here is from genome assembly GCA_004026605.1 of Ondatra zibethicus. Taxonomy (NCBI): domain Eukaryota; kingdom Metazoa; phylum Chordata; class Mammalia; order Rodentia; family Cricetidae; genus Ondatra; species Ondatra zibethicus. The sequence continues at coordinate 24,882 of PVIU01014999.1, read as the reverse complement.
TCGTTCCACGTTGTGGGGGTGTTCTATTATTTACTTAATATTTTCATGAACAAATGCTTCTTTTATTTAGACAAAGCTACAAGTCAAGAATGGTACAGTGCTGAGTGATAAAAGCAATTTAGTCTAAAGAGTGGAAGAAATATTGGAATTCCCGAGTCTATTAAACTGCATATGTAACTTCTAGACCCCAGTGACTATATTTGGTTTGTCAGCTTTGTCTTTCTAATAATAATATTTGAAAATCAACAGTTTCCCTGGTGTCATGAAATAGTAGCAGTAATTTAAAAATCCTCTTAGATTTTACTGTGAGTTTGTAGGGCGGGCACACATGTGGACTCAGAGCACAACTGGCAAGAGCTGCTGCACCAGGGACTGAAGTCGAGTGTCATGTTTGGCAGCAAGGACCTTTGCCAGCTGAGCCATTTCATTAGCCATAATAGTATTAATTAAAAAATATTGCCACCAAGACATCCCCATGAGAATATTTAAATCATGCTAATTTCTCAGGAAAGACGCTTGCAGCAGGAAGGCCCTTGGAGCTGTCAGTGTTCGCTAGCCAAGGCTCCTCCAGCGAACCGCCAGCCTTCTGAGAAAAGCAAACTAGGAAATCAATGTCCGGTTTGCCACAGCAGAGCAGTAAAAGAAATGCTTTCAGATTTAAATTTGTCCCCAAATCTTCTTAGTCCTTCTAGCCTAATTAGTGACATTTTTATTAAAGACAAGGATATGAGATATTATTGAAATAACTAGACTTTGATGTCAGAACTCAATCCAGCACAAATTCTATGTTGGACAAAACAAAAAAGACAGTAAGTTATAACTCTCTGTACAGTAGCATAAATGAATGAACACAGTCTCTAGAGAATTGGAATTTACCATGTTGAAGTCTCATAAATAAGAGATATTTTTAAAATCTTGGCTCTGGACTGATTTGTTGAAATGATTATTTTCCTCGTAAGACAAAATATATTCTTGTCATATAATTAAATGTTTTATAACCTCAAAATGTTGCTTTACAGTAGGCCAACTATGAGTTGGGCTTTGAGCTGACTGTGCTGTGGTCTGGCGAGAGTTGAAGCAGAGGACATGGTTTCTGGAAGTTATATCTTCTGCCTGGATATCAAGGATCAGTCAGTTGTTTGATGCACCCTTTCTCCCTGGAGATTTGCTGTCTCCCTGTTTCCCGGAGAAAGGTACAATTCCTTAAAGACTACCAGAACCCATTAGTGTTCCCGCCGCAAGGGATTACCAATTAGCACAAAGTCCTACTAGTAACAAACAAAAATTCCATGAGAAATACCTTGTAGCTTCATGCAGGAATAAAACGAAAACACCACGTGTTGTGCTGTTGGATACTGAAGTTTCCCTGAAGCTCTTACTGCTGTGTCTGTGGACTTTGGAATCATCTTAGAGGTGGGGTGGCTCTGTCTCCCCCTCTTCCCTTCCTTGTCCTTAGTTGACTCATGTAGGATAATGCAAATGGACTTCTGGGTATAAGTGAACATCAGCTCTTCTTGAAATTTTAAGATATGAAGTTAACAGCTATTGCTTATTGTCACAGTACATTTCCAAGTATTCAGAACTTGGAACATGAATAATTTAGTAGCAAATTCTTCCAACTAGGTACAGCTTTCTTCCCCTGTGGAAAATGTGATCGATTCACAACAAACTTCGCTGTTTTCTTTTTTTGCTTTGATACAAGGTCTCATATAGAGCAGACTGGCCTCAAACATGCTATGTAGCAGAGGTTGGTCTTGAACTCCTCATTCTTCTGCCCTTACCTTCTAAGTGTTAGGATCACAAGCATATGCCACCACATTTGACTCATGGTAAAGCTGTTAAAATAGAAATTTCCCTCAAGGAATGTATAAAGAGATAACCTCACAATGGCCCAGTGTAATTTTTTATGGCTTAAATTTTCTTTAAACTTGATCTGTTTTATTTTAAGATATAAATATTTTTAAAAGCATAAGTTGTAAGCAACTGGAAAATTGGTTTTAAGTACATGCAGTATATGATTTCAAAAATGTTTAGAATCATGGTGTTATTTCCATGACTGAGATTTCATAAACACATCCTACAGTAACTCTTTGTGGTTTGGTATGTTTCTGTAAAACTGAGGCACTCATTAAACACAAACCCATTTCCTACCCATCATTGTAGATACTATGCTTTATTGTATTGCTAGAACATTTTCATGTATAAATCTTCTCAAAAAAATTTCCTCTGGTCAAAACTATATCCACTTAGGTTGCTATTCGTTCATGGGTAACTGTTTGGCCCCAGCTGCCCTTTATACAGGTGTTTGAAGGTAAACTGATATTCTATGCAAAGACAACTCTACCTACTGCATCCGGAACTGTTGCTGTTCAAACTGTTGTGCTAGTAGAATTATCATTGCCTCTTCTGCTTGGTGCCATTATCAATGTTACTTACTTAGCCTTAACCTATAGTGGAATTAAAGCTATAGAGAAATCTCTTTTTCTTATTAGACTGCTGCAGGAAAGAAAAAAACCTTCCTTCTGTGATATCTGTTTCTAATTTGTCTTTGGGAAAAGAAATGCCAAATAGTTGCCTTGTTTTCTCCTCAGATACTCAGAACCTCACCAAGCTGCCGTCCAACCAAGATGCGCGCCTCAGCATGGGTTTCCCCTCTCAGGATCATAGTCAATAAATTTGATTAGTTTGTAAAGCGTTCCAAGCCACCAACCCACAAAGCAGGTTGAGCCAATACCTTCACTTATTCCCTGTTCCTTCTAGACCACCAGGGCTCTAGTTTGTATTTTTAAACCTGGGTTAAATTGTGGCATAACCACAAACCATTGTATGCTATTAACAGCAGGGTTCCAATGAATGACTGACGAACAAAATCTTAGCACACGAAGCCCATTCCTCTCAATGGTAAACACATGTTATTAATGAAATGTTTCTAACTGGCTCAGTCAGTTTGAAGTCTGTCTTGACTGACGAGACTGTATTTTGCTGTATGGGCTAAACAAACAAAATATTTAAAAATAGTTTATTAGAAGAATATGCCTCAGTGAATTGCTAAGGTACAGTTTGCAGTTCTGGACTTGGAACTAAACGTCTTCTCCTCCTGGATGCTACTCATATTTCTCCAGAGGTCAAGAAAGCAAATAATTCTTCTCTTTTCTTAAGAAGATCTGAAGGGTGTCAAATTTAACTGCTAGACTAGCTTCAAAGAGAAATATCTTGATGCAAAAAGATCTGGACACAGGTACTCCATGGGACACTGTGGGCGAGGATCTGTTTCCTGTACAACTCAGATTCCAAATCCAGGTCCTTGGAGAATTTGTTCTCTAGGATGCTAAATAAAGATCAGATGCGATTCACCCTCAGCTTCCTCTGAGTTCATGAGGTAGGGGATGGTACAGTGTGTTCGTGCCTGTGTGGTGCTTTCATTCATCAGTAACCCCGACTGCTTAGCACAGAGGCATCCGCGAACATAGACAGTGAGTCTTTTGTGCAAATTTCCCAAACTCCTGTTTAACATAAAGGGTAGTAAACCCCAAACCAAATAAAACAGCATTGGCGTTGCATGTTAGATGTCTGTGAAACATTCCAGGGTTTTGGACCACCAAACTCGAACCCACGATGGTTGCATTTAGTTTTGATCAAATTGAGCGGTGCTGCCTCAGGCTGGTTTGTATTTCTTCTTTTCAAATTTACCCGATCGGGGTTAGAGTAACCAGAGAGCGGAGAACTAGCAGAAGCATAATGTATCGTTAGTCCGCCTGGAGTGCTTTTGAAAATTGCACTCAGTTGTGAGGAAGCAAGAAGACAATACTCTCAGCGTCAAAACAGCTCTGAATAACAAATGTGTGGGCATGTGGCTGGTCAAAGTGGCTAGGTGGAGGTAAAGACTCACACAAGCCACACGGCATCAGGCAAGCAATTCCCCTTTGTTGGATGAAGTTAATGTCATAGGTATAGTGTAATATAAGCTGAGAAGGTAGCCTGAGATAGACCAGGGGCCAAGCTCGGCACCAGAGAAGGAGTGAATGGGCGAGAAGCCTAACGGGCCCACTGAACTCTGTCCCACTCTGTTTCTGCAGACGCTGTCTTCCTGGTTCACAGCATCACCTTCCTTCTGCCTTATACTTGTCCATAAGTGTACCACGTCTGTATTATAATGAGCACAGTGCCTATTTGCATGCCCCCCACTGGGTTCTACCGAGAGTTTCAGTTCTTCTGGAAACAGCACATTCAGGAGCCTGTGAGACTGGTATCTTTGCTTTGGTGTGTGAATTCTTCCTCCTGACCACTGGTGGCCCTTTGTGCTCATGACAGGCCTGAGGAGACAAATATCCTTTTAATGCTTATCTTAAAGCAGCTGCGATGGCACAGACTTACAACCTTACCACTCAAGAGGCTGAGGTAGGCGGATCAGGTGCAAGTTTAACCTCAACTATAATGTGAGTTTATGGCCAGCCTGGGCTATATTATACCCCGTCTCAAACAAACAAACAGAAAAAAGTTGTATCTTAAGTAGTGCAACAGCTTCCTCAGCTGTTTTGTTCATTTGTGCCATGAAATTTATTAAGGATTTCCCATAATTCAGAAGTTGTAACTGGCACTGGATACACACAATGAAATAAGACATTTCTGCCTGAACCAGTGACCCATTAATCTTATCCAACATGAATTTCTCCCCACACCTTTTTTCAGGACACATTTCCCAACCTCCTTTACCATCTCCCAGTCAGACTTGATGAACATTTCAGATTTACTCTACAAATGTATTCTGTTCATGAAGCTGTTTCCCATTTAGTCTGTGACACAGATGAACAGGACTCTACTAACCTAGAAAAGAGAAGATTCCTGTGAAGAAAGGAGGTTTCCAAGCAGCTGTGTGGAAGAGAGACTCTGCCCCACCAGCAGGTCAGGAATGGGAATTACTTGTGCTGTGCTAAGTCATCAACATCCCTGAACTGTTCACTAGAGCAGTTAATGGATAGTGTCCACCAGAAGTAACAAACTCCTCAAGTTTAGTGGCTGAAGATGAAGATGACGTACGTTGGCCACTTGAACGGGGCTCATCTGGAATGCCCATCTTCTAGATGAGCTAGAGAACCTTTATCACTCTATGGCCAGCCTTACAGGCCACACAAAGTCATCTCTGCCATTGTTTGAAAGCAACTCCTAATCACATGTGGATTCAGGCTGAAAGGGCTCAGGCGCCTCCGGCCTCTGGAGACACCGTAGAGCTCCAGAGTCATGTTTGCAGAACCGGACTTTCCCTCCCGCAGATTAGCTGTGATTTTTGTTTTCTCTTTCAACCTGGGGATTTTGCTTGTCCTTCGTCTGAGCCCCAGAGTGCGGTGAGAGATTAGGGGTGAAGACTATTGTTCTGACTCTTCCTGTGTTCTCCAAGTATTTTATCCTGTCATAGCCTTTCCACTTAACTGAGAGCTGCCATTCGGGAACTCAGACTCCAGGCCTTCTTTTATGCCTTTTACTGCTACAGGCCTTCTCCCAGGCTAAGGTGTTCCACACGATGCCTCGCTGCCTGGTGGAAGACCAGCTGGTAAAGGAAAGACTGTGTTTGTGGTGGAGCACGGTTCGTATCAACATATACTTAACATTCAAACATTATTCCATCAAACGTGCAACAAATCAAAAGATAAAAAACATAGCTCCGCTTTCATAATTCCAAACTACAATGTCTTTGTGATGGCAAGCTCTCGCTATCTTTCTCCCACTTTACCCTCTCCTTCTTCTTGTTTACTATTTTTTCTCAGCTGAACCCTTGGAAGATTCCGGTAATCTATAAGCTTAGAACCCTGGAAATTGAGATTACACTGAATCTACAATGCGGTTTCCCATGCCTTTTGCAGGCTCATCAAATAGTTCAAGCTTCATCTTCCACACTATACAAGTGAGAAGTGTCACCGTATTAAAGGCGAACCAAGTTACATGGATACACAAGTTTTTGGAAATCCCCATAAAACCTTACGAATGGGTAAGGTAAGAAAAATTTGTAGTCAATTCTTCTTGCCACCTTTCAAATCGGCAGCAAACGCCTCTCAGATTAATATTGATCCTCACAGATCCTGCTAGGGGTTACTCAGATATTTCTTCAGTCTTTCTTTCATGTGTGTGTGTGCATACTTGTGCACATCAAGGAACAACTTTAGAGGTCAGCTCTCACCTTCCACCCTGCTGAGGCGCTATCTCTCTTGTTTTCCACTGTGCTGCGCACTGCAGGTTCCCTGGCCTTCGACTTTCTGGGTAATTTTCCTGTTTCTACTTCCCAATGCAGTGTCGGTGTGCTGCCACTACAGGCGTGTGCCGCTTCATCTGGATTGCTGCAGGGTTCCTGTCTCCACTTTGCATTTCATTCCAGGAGTGCTGGGATTGCAGGCTCATGCCATCCCGTCGGTCTCCTCTGACTTTTTCTGTGGGTCTCAGGGGTCAAACTTGCATTATCAGGTTTGTTTAAAGCACAGACTTTAACTTGCTGAGCCATCTCTCCTGTCCCCAAATGTTTAATTCTGGATTTTTGAGCTATCGTTGGACCTGTAACAGAGTTGCTTTGTTTCTTCACACTTATTTTGGGTTTTATTTATGTGTCTACTTCTCAATCCATTGTGACAATGAAATGGTTTGAATTTTATCGACTAGGCCCATTGTTGGAATACAGGTGTCGGAGGTGAGGTGAAGCCTTAGCGTTCTGTGCTGTACAGTGGTGGACACAGGAGTGGGGAAGATGCCATTGGGTGGACGGATTGCCATACAGAAAAACTGGAGACTCGGAATGTTTAAGACAGACCATCAGAACAAATGCTAAGAGCTTGATATTGATGCTATAGGTGACCAGAGATCAGCTGGAGGGTGGAGGAACAGTGAGAACACCGCTGGCTGGATCCCGTACGAACCACAGTAGGGTGCCCAAGGGACCAAGGCATTATTTAACATGCTTATTGGAATGACCAACGGGGTGAATCAAATTCCCTAATTGATTGTCAGACCCTGAAAAAAAATGTCCATTCGATCCTATAACAACCAAGCAAAGTATGTCTGGCTTTAAAGATAAATATATAAATTTAGATTCCAAACATCTTGTAGAAATATGCTGATATTATGTATTTAAACCTTTTAGACAATTTAGGCTTACAGAGCACACTGATCAACTAACGGAAAAAAGGTCTTTGCAAATGTAACGTGAGCTTTCGTGGATTGGGGGTGGTGTTGTTTGCTTCAGAGCCAAATAGACTTTTGCAATACCGGTCCCTACTGAGGGTGTGAAGCCCGGTGTAGACAGACAACTGCTTGGGATCCATTTGTCTTCTAAACTGCTACAGAAGTCTGAATAAAATCCAGCCCAAGTCAGCCTCCAGGCACGGATGAAATTCAAGTTCACAAAGATTTCTTGCAAGTCTGATGCAGCATATTTATACATTTTAAATGCTTTTTGCTGCTTCTCGCCAGGGCAGAGGCAGCCACCCTCCTGAGCTTTTCCCTCCCAATAAACCTCTTGTGTGAGTTTGTTGTGCGGTGTGACTTTGTGGTGTTCCTTGACTCCTGACTACCAGGATGCCTTTCCTGTTAGAGCTGTAATACTTGCATTGGGGAAACTGTCCCCACCTGAAGCAGAACTGTAGCACTTCAACTGCCTGTTCCTTCTCTCTCGTTTCCAGTTCCCACATATCTTGGTCAACTGGTCCCTCTACCTCAAGATTAACTATTTTTAATTCAGAACTCACAGCAGGTCAGCTTAACCCTGCCTGATGCTGGCCTTTCCACCACAACCACAGACTGGGTTTTAGTCCTGAGTTCTAGGTATGTCTTTTTGCTATGTTTTGATTGCTGGGGATGCCAACATCTTTATTTATTTTTTCTACAAAACTTTGTGTCCCAGCAGCTGAGGGTATAAACAGCCTAAAAACTATATTAATTACATTACTTGGCCAACGGCTTAGGCGCATTTCTACCTAGCTCTTATATCTTAAATTAACCCATTTCTATTAATCTGTGTATCACGACGAGACTGTGGCTTACTGGACAGATTCTGGCATCTTTCTCCTTCAGCAGCTACATGGTTTCTCCATGACTCTGCCTTTCCTCCCTGCATTCAGTTTAGTTTTCTTGCCTAGCTCTCTTCTGTCCTGCCATAGGCCAAAGCAGCTGCTTTATTAACCAATGGTAATAAAATATATTCACAGCATACAAAGGGGAACCCAACATCACGAGGGTATAGGTCATATAGGGTCAAAGAGGCCTGTGTTTCTGGTCTTAGTCATTATAACATCAGGTGTATTTGTTTCTTTGTAATAGATTTTTATTTATCAAATGGGACTAATAAAATATAGCTCAGATGATTGGTGTGATGATTAAATAATATATTGTATGTTAGATTTCTGCCATTTACCAAATACCCAAGATAGCTTATATAAAGGTTTATTTTGACTCATGACACTGGAGGTGTTATTCCATAATTGGGCAGAGTTGTTGCTTTTAGGCCTTCCCTCTCTGTGGGATTGGGGGCTAGAACACATACATACATGCACACATGCTTACACACAAAAATAATAATAAATCTTAAAAACAGTTGAGAAGGCAAGCTAAAGTCTCAGGAAGAGAATCTCTAACAATATTTTCAATTTTTACTTATTTGGAAACGTGTAATGTTATTTTCCCTTGTTTGCATTTAGGTGCCCAAATGTTTGAGTTTTTCTTTTCATCTCAAATGACCTTATTCTTTATGGTCTACACACAGTGCTCTGTGATTCAGCAAGAAAGGAGGGTGAAGATTGTCAAACACATTGGAAACTCTGGATTGGTGTTTTTGAGAGCTTGACTATGTGGCAGGCTCAAGGTTGATGCATTAGTGTGTGATCTTCTGTGCTGAAGATTTGCTCTGGCAGTTGAAGGAACAGAACTATAGGAAAGAGAATTTACATGCAGTTTTGCATGGGTAAAGCAGCAGACCCTTTTGGACTAAGCTCAGGTTCTGCTTTCTATTGTGAAAGATGCACGGTAAACCTCTCCCCCATTAATCTTAATTTCTGCTATTCTGTTGTTTCTCATGTATTTGTTGTAGCTATGTTTATAGCTATTTTATTTTGTATTTGTTTCAAATAACAATGTATATTTTCTAAAGTTAGAAATGTTCATGATGAAAGTTAGCCCTGGGGCACTGAACGTGGTAGCTAGTCACCTGGTTAATACTGGATGCATATTCCCTGTGAGGAACCCAGACCACAGTCACTTGTTCCTGTGTGTGCAAGTGGGCTTTACCAACCCACACGGTTTAGCAACCATGTATGATGCTACTCATTATCTTATTTCCCTGAGCCATTCCTCCCATCTTAACCCTCTCTTTGAAGATAGAGCTCTAAGGGCCTCAACAAAGTCACACCTCAGACTTTTGGTTTATTCCCCAGTCACTTACCCTTCCTTGTCTTCTACCTCTGATTTGAATATGACATTTAGGGTTCACAGTGCTGGGCTCAAACCCAGGGCCTCATCCAAACAATGCAAGCACTCTACTAACTGAGCTATACCCCCAGCCTGTTGCTAACGTTAAATCTACCAAAGGCTGCACATGGTGGACAGTTCCCTCCACTTTGTCTTCTATCCAAAGAGCAGTGCAACCACGATACGGTGGCCACATGTTATGGCAAGGCCATGCTCTGCCGTGATAGAAATGCCTCTCTAATTCAGCTCATGTGTAAAGTTAGCCTTTTCAACCTGACTTTTCATATAATCAGAACGCAGGCAGGGAAAGGGCCTATTCGTTGGCAATTTCAAATCCCAATGGTAATTATAGCCCCAGTGATTTAGCCTAGAAGTTCTAAATTAGGACTGTTCTGAAGTAAGTCTCAAAATGACATGAGGTCTGCTACTTTCAGAAAGAGTGAAATACTTCCCTGGGGGGGTCATTTCTGTAATTTTTATTATTTGTCTTTTTAATAATTGCAAAATAATTTCAGTTTATGGTATCTTGTGATTGTTTAGTCGAAATGAAATCCTTTCAAAATATTTCTTGCTTTTACCTAAAAAAATTGTTCAAGTTCTGGAATTTAAACCACTTAAAATGAGGGTTGGGGAGATGACACTGTGGTCAAGGGTACTTGCTGCTCTTGCAGAGAACCTGGGTCCAGTTCCCAGTTCCCACCTAGCAGCTCACTACTCTGTAACTCCAGTCCTAGGATATCCAACACCTTCTTCTGGACTCCACGGGCATCAGGCATGCATGTTACACATGCATGCAGGCAAAACAATCATATAAATAAAATAAAAATAACTAAAGTTTGTGTCGCTTATATATCGTCAACATCTACAAATAAAATCCTAGGAATAATGACGCGCATTTGCAGATGATAAGTTTGTTTTTGGACAATCATAGTATAAGTAGTAATTCGTGGAGTCGATGAGCCAGAATGAGAACTTATGGACCCTTAGTACATTTGCTTGGACTCATTAACCATTCTAGATGTGATAACCTTTACCTCTTCAAGGGCTTCACTGACCTTGAAAGATGCAGTGAAGTTCACATGGTAGTCTAGTTTCATTTCAGTTGCTGACAAAAAAGCACCTTAGGGAGAAATTTAGCTTACAACCCAAGTTAATCCATCACTGTGGGAAGCCACAGCACCAGGCCACACCACATCCACAATCATGGATGCTTACAGTGCCAGGAAGTGGTGCTGCCCACTCTCGGACTGGGTCTTTCCTTGTATTTTGAAGCAATCAAGGGCCAACCTGATAGACAGTCCCTCACTGAGAGTCTCTTCCCCGGGTGATTCTAGATTGTATGAAGTTGACAAAGCTAACTGTCACATGCTGTAAAAACTAAACAGAAAGTACTGTCCTCCACGATTTCTTTTTCCTGGCCAGTCCTCAGAGTGCTAGACACTTTGCTGACTCAATTCTCTTAGGATTCCTGAAACTCTTTTTTCTTCCCCTGCCTTATGTTGTGTTCTTTTCCATCTACTCACCAGGCTCAGCTGAGCCCTCGTGGTAGGAAGCCTCTTGTTTGTTTGCTGGCCACCCAAACTCCCGAAATAATCACACAGAAACTATATTATTTAAATCACTGCTTGGCCAATCAATTAAACGTATTGCTAGCTAGCTCTTTTATCTTTGATTAACCCATTTCTATTATTTTATATTTTACCATGAGGTTCATGGCCTACTGGCAAGGGTCCAACTTGCAGCTTGCATCTTTCTCTGGTGGCTCCCAGGCATCTCTGCAACTATGCCTTCTTTCTCCCAGCATTCAGTTTAGTTTTCCTTGCCTAGCTCTGTTCTGCCCTGCTGTAGGCCCAAAGTAGCTTCTTTATTAATCAATGGTAATCGCAGCATATAGAGGGGAATCCTACATCAAGCCCCTTTTGCTGAATAGATTTCTTGGATTTCCCAGAATTCAGCTGGGAGTTTAGAACTTCCTTTCTCAGTAATCTGAAGAAGCAGGGTTAGGAGACAATGAAATAGGAAGAGAGAAAACAATGAAATACCACTAAATGGAACTGGTCACTGTTTGAAGCAGCTGGTCCTTGATCCTGGAGGAATTTCGAAGAGTCTTGGCAATGAATCCAAGAACTGTCTGCGTGGATGAAAACAAGAAACACTTATTGGACCTACATGTCTACAGGTGATCCAGGGACAGTGGTAGGTGACACATGCATGAGCGCTGAGTTGAGTGGCACACAGGTGAAATTCCCATGTAGGCTGCCGAATGGCTTTGCTGAGTCACGACTGTGGAAAGAAGAGTTAGTGACTTACTCTGACAGCGACTGAAACAAAGGCAAGCAGACTGAGGCGGAACGGAGGAGACCGGGACAGACAGCTGAACGGGGCCTTCCTCTCAGACTGTCAGCTTCTCTGAACGGGGCCTTCCTCTCAGACTGTCAGCTTCTCTCACACATACTCGCATGGTGGAAATTCCTGACCCCGAGTTCGTAACCCCTAATCTAAATCACTAGCTCAGTTCGCATTCCCGGATCACACCGATTCATTCTGTTCTCTACAGGCTATCAGCATTAGAATATTTAGATTAGGGGGTTACGAACAAATGGAACTGTGTGCATATTGCCTGGAATATTCTGACGCTGATAGCCTGTAGAGAACAAAATGAATCAGGGTGTGATCCGGGAATGCGTTAGAATATTCCAGGCAACATGCACACAGTTCCATTTGTGTCAGCCTAAGTCTTACAGGACTGAGAAATTCTGGTTTGCTGTGGCATAGTAGAAAGCCTAAAGGCAAAAATTATGTCCTACACATGTCAACAAGCTAGAAAAAAAGGATTTGAATGTTTTATCCAGGTGAAATGATGATTATTTGAATAGATAGATATATTTAACTGGACATAAACATTACAGAATATGTACATATATGGAAGCATTTTGATACACTAATCATATAAACAATTTTTATTCTTTTAATTTGCAGTCACAAAATAATTTAATTTGAGACTGGGACTGTAACACCACCCCTGGTTTAATGGCCAGCACCATAAGAATTATTTTGTATCAATTTAAAAACTCCTAACCCTTGACAATTTTCTACAAGCCCGTTCTTCACTCAGTTTTTAAGCAGGTTGGTGATTGGTTCCTCATCTGACCAAGAAAATTTGTTGCTTATCTGTTGCAAAACTAGTGACCTGAAAGTACAGTTTCTGATGCATTGTTGGCTGCGCGAAGAGCTCAGGGGAGCTTAGCTCCTCCCATACGAGGCTGTACTTGATGAGTGGGAAGATGTGGCTTCCACACTGAACAGCCTCATAGAATTTGCAAGAACCTCAGTTCTCAGATGGAGCTGTTGGTAGGGGTCCTCAGTGATCTGCATGGGACACTTTCCTTGGGACGCCTTTTCTACAGGAAATGATCCAGGAGGGAGTCAGTTAGGCACACACCTTTTACAACCCTCCTCAGGAGTCACATGCCATCGCTTCTGCCACATCCCACTGACTGTACAGACCATGTCTGCCATCCTAGGGGCAGGGTTACAAATGAGCGCCAGAAAGTGGAGAGAAGGAGAGGTGGCCATGGGGACCCTCATCACCATCACAAGTCCGGAATAATCTTGTGTGTCCATTAAGTGGTTATCCAAGTCCTGTTTACACATTTCCAAAATACAGTCCCAACTTGGTCCATTTCTCTGTCTTCGGTGGCATGGGCCAATCAAATCTCCATCAGATCTTGCTTGAACTGCACTCTTCATGGAGATTTCTTGTGTCTACTCTTGCTTTCCTCTGGGTTCATTATTAATGGAGTATCCAGAAGTGTGCTTTGTAAACATAATACATATGTCACTCTGGAGATTCCTCAGTTATGCCATATCACCCTTAGAATGAAATGTAATCCTCTTAATAAGGCTTTTAGGTCCCTGTGTCTCTAATCCTTGACTTCATTGATCCTTTGTGTGATCCTCTTGTGGATCCCTGTGTCTCTGATCCTTGACCTCCTTGATCTCATTGTTTTTCTTTAACTCCTATGGTATAGAATTAATTGAGTCATTTGCTCAAATGCAGCCAGATACACACACACACCCCACAATATGCAACCACATACACGCATATAACATAAACACATACACCATACCGCTCACACCACTTATGTGTGATACACACACCATACTACACACAAACACTGACTACACTATACATGCCACATAGACACACATAACATGCACACCATACTACATGCATCACGTGACTACACACATATGCCACATTATACATATCATACACACACCACATAGACATATCACACACACTGATATATATATACCATGCACACACATGTAACACATGCACACAACAACATACACCCCACACAGACACATACAACATGCTCCACACCATATGTACCGTGTAGACACACACTTATCTTACTTACGCCTACCAACCCAACCACTCTTCCTCTTTGTCCAATACTGACTACTTTTCAGATATCACATGAAATTTCTGAGAATTTCCTATCTCTCCTGTAGGAGAATGTGAATAACTTAATCCCACATTAAGTCAGAATTAAGTATAATAAAGGGTTGTTTATTTAAGGGGGACTCACAGATCAAAGTGCTCTGCATGAACGTGAACAGGAACGTGAACAGGCGAGAGAAAAGAGAGAACAGGCATGGGAGCAGGCATATTTTGGTATCCAAGGCCACACCCAACCTGGTCCAGCCTCTCAAAGGCCATTGGCTAAGGGAGGTTTCCCATCACTCTCCAATCTAAACTATGTCCATGTGCTTTCTCTAGTGTTCTGACTGTTGATACTTTGTTCTACTTTGTGTGTCTATTGCCATCCATTCACAGCTGTTGACACACACACACACACACACACACACACACACACACGTCTACCCCCTGACACACACAATACTTACCACAGCAAATCTCTTAGACAGTGAATAAATGAGGTCACACCAAAGGAAGTCTTTCTATTATTATAGTTTTAAATAGAAAGTTCTGTCTCCATATCAAAGTTTCCCACAAGTTCTGGATGACTGTTTAGCAAAGAATGAAGAAGATTTCTACTAAAGGAAATAAAATATGGGTCACTGTCCACATCGCTATAAACTTAGTGGAATGAGATACAAGTAACCAGAAAGATAACAAACAGAGCAACAAACCAAACATTATTTCAGATGAGGCCAAGAGCGCACATGAAGTATGTTGTTACAAGTGAAAGCACCGTCATGGAGCTGCAATACAGTTCAGGAGTTCAAGCCAAACCGAAGAATAAACGACTTTCCATGGATCACTTTGCTTTCTAGGTCATTAATCCTCCGAGACTGACAGCAGCATAAAGATAGAGCTCACATCTTTGAAAGGCTCATTGCTCATCTGCTCTGAACACGATTCATCAAATGTGATCGTTTTATACAAAACAAGCTTTCTTCGTTCCTAATGGCATCAAGCTGAAGCTTGCTAGACAGAGGAAAACTGAAGCATTTGCATACACTCGTTATGGAGTAGGTCATGTGTTCAGATGAATGCCTTTTAATATGTAGCCAAGTTTTAGATTAAGTGTGCGTGTGCATGAGTGTGTGTTGGTGCACATGAGTACGTGTGGGCATGTATTGAGGCCAAAGAGCAACCTTGGGTAGCCTTTCTTAGGAGCTGTACGCCTTGATTTTTTGAGACAGTGTCTTTCACTGACTAGGATCTTGCCATGGGGGCTAACTGAGCTGGGGCTAAGTGCCATGGGGCTGGCCAGTGGACCTCAGGATCCTCCCGTCTTCAGTTCCAGTGCTGGAACTGCAGGCATCTGTCACCATGCCTAGCTTTTTTATGTGGATTTTATGGGTGAAGCTCAGGCCCTTGTGCTCACAAGCCAAGTGAAGTCATCTCCCTAGCCCCTGCATTGCAGGCTTAAGAATTATTAATTATCTTCTATTATTACCCTTTACCCTTGTCATATGTACACTTGTATTCAACGTTGTAAAACTGTGGCTCTCCAGGAAGACCAACCAATGATTTTTATTTTCTTCAAAACTCAGTTGTCCAGCACCCAATATCTAAGAACAAATGACAGTAAAATATTAATGTATCCTGTCTTTTCTCTCTTCCTTTTTGTCCTGTAACAAGTCTGGGGTGTTTTAATAAATTTAATTACCATTTTCAAATCCATGACTGCATACAGAGCTACTTTTATGAACATTTGCAAACATATTTAATGAAGGGGGAAGTGAATGCTTTAAACATTGAAGCAGCTATGCAGTTTCATATGGACGACTAAAGCATTTTCTGCTTCAACTGCTGCAGCAAGAACTGAAGCCTCTTTGGGAACATGGGCTTTCAGGGCTGCCCTCACTTTTAGTTTATAGAAATGAGTTTTGAAAATTTACCTGTCCATGGTCAGTGGAGACCTAGTTCCTTGGAATCAACTTGTACTTTCTTAGAAGCTGATGAAAGCCACAGAAAAAAGAAAATGAATTTCAGCACTCAGTCATACAAAACTTCTCTTGCATGGAATCTGGGAAGCTGCTCCGGCCTCTCGAGCAAGGGACCCAACCTTATGTGCCTTACAGCAGCACTTCTCAACCTGTGGGTCTTGGCCCCTATGGGAGTTGCTTATCTGATATCCTGCATATCAGATACTTGCATTATGATTCATAACAGTAGCAAAATTACAATGATGGAGTAGCAATGAACTAATATGGTTGGGGGCCATCCCAACATTAGGAACTGTATTAGAGGGTCACAGCATAAGGAAGGTGAGAACCACTGTCCTATAGCCACATATTGGTGCTCCACAGTGATTTCTTCCATCCATTTTGGGACCACTGATAGAGAGAGAAGTTAAAAATTATGAAAGGAGAGTTGTTGATAGAGGACACATGTTACTATGGTGATATTTTTGGAGCATTGAGTTTGCCAGGAACATGGTGTAATTCTGGCTAATTTCAGCTCAAATTAAATGCTGTTGTGACAAAACAGAAATGTCTCTAGGTCACATCAGTGTGATTTTCCCTGAGAAATTAGATTACTCTTCATTGAAAACATCAGTTACAGGCATGACCACACAGATTCATAAATCTTTCTGATGCAAGACGTGGGAAATGAGCCCTTGAGATGCAATCGTTATTAAGACACGCTCGACATTCTCAAGACACACTGCACACAGATTCCCCCTCCTAACTGCTACACTTGACGAGTCCCTATCAGAGTTCCAACTACAGCTGATGAGGCATGCCTGCCTGACAGGGAGAAAGCCTGGAGAATCTTAGACCGCAGCTCTCCAGAAGCACCTGTGTACTGGAGGGAAGTGTTCGAGGGGAAACCCTCAACTCTTTCCACAGATTCCCTTCTCAGTGGCTTCTACTTCATATGGCACCATAGGCTAGATTTTGTAAACTTTTGCTTAGTTTGATGTTTGTGTGAATTTTCCAAAAGCATTTGGGATTTGAGTTAATTGTCTCTATTATGTAGAGGGATAAAACAGACCCCCCCCCCATGCCATTTGGTGTCTCTAGGTACCTAGTATTAACCTCAATGCACATTTACTCGATGTCAATAGATATTCAGGGCTTCTAGGAGTTTGGAAACATATGGAATGTCCATTCAATTGATAGTTTATAGTTACCTTCCATTGACTTCCATGGACTTCTCAGGCTGTCTCTTGTATTTTTGGGTGTGTACTAACCTTGTACTCCCAACCTTCTTTGAAATGAGCATGGGATGATAACGGTGTGAAGAAGCTGATTTTGGCGCAGAATGTTTCTGAGGTTGAGCTGGCTCCTGGAGTGTCTGGACACACCCTGCTAGTGCCAGGATGGACAGGCAGTGTCTCAGAATCTCTACAGTGTGTAGCGCCCAAGTGTGCAGAGCTGGAGTGAACTCCTGTGTCAAAGCAATCTGCTCCCACGTCTCCCACAAATGATGCAGCTCTTCTGAATTGGATTAAATCACTCACATCAACTTAAACAACACAGCTTAGAACAGCAGCCCATCTTATGAGAGCAATGTGTAAATTTGATATTTGCCTTTCAGTTCCTGTAAACTGTAGCCCCAGGTTAAACACTTAGTGTCACATTTCTTTAAACAGGATCCATAAGAAAGTACCAAAGAGCAACAGAAGAAAACTTTTCAATTCACTTTGGTATCAATAATAATTTCAAAATTATAGGTTACATCAAAACCTAGCAATTTTCCAGGATCCAAAATATATTAGATATATTCCCAAGAATCTGAATGTGGGGGATATATAAAACTCTCTATAGGAATAATGAAAGCTATTGATTAGATATCTGACCCTAAAGCATGATATGATAACTTCAATATGCAGATACTCATCATATTTCTTGGAACAGGACAAAACATATTTTGACCACATTCACTTTCTTTTCTTAAATATTTAATTGTTTTATATATATATGTGTGTGTGTGTGTGTGTGTGTGTGTGTGTGTGCAGGTGCCTGTGGAGGCCAGAGGCATCAGAGCCCCTGGGCCTGGAGTTTCATGTGATTGTGAGCCTCCTGATATGTATGGGGCTGGGAAGCAAACTCAGGTCTTTTGCAAGAGCAGTAAGTGCTCTTAATGGCTGAGCCATCTCTTTCGGTTCCTCTGTCTTCAGCAATTTAGCCTGTTTGTGATCTCCTAGAAGTCTCTCTATCCCCCCCTCTCTCTGTTCTCTGTCTGTCGGTCGGTCTGTCTGTCTCTTTCTCATAAACACAGAGTGTGTGTGTTCAGTTTTTGTACATCTGTGTGTGTGGACTTGTCTAGGCACTTGACTCACACTTACATGTGTTTCCTTGATGGAAAAGTGCTTTCTGAGCAGAGTTCACGGAAACATGAACTCTGGACACATATGTCCCATAGAGTGGAGAGCTGCAGGCTTCACTGCCTCTCAGTATCCTTCCCCTCTGCCAGCTCTCACTGCTGCTGTAGACTCAAGCGGGAGTCCATACTGAGTTGATTCGGAGCAGTCAATTCCACAGTTTTCAATTTCCTGACTGATGCTGAAGCCAAGGCTTGAAAAACAGTCTCATACAAACGTGAAAAATCAAAGCCTGTTTCCAAGAATCTTATAAACAGATTGATTTTCCTCCAAAGACATGTATCTGTGACTAACTAGACCAGAGAGTCAAGACTTCACAGCTACTCCAGACAGCTAGGAAGTGGCAGTTGGAGAGCAGTTAAGCTGAAAACACCCTTCCAATCTCCCATTTTACCCCACAGTGCAAGGAGAAGCCTTAGGGAGAAACTCGTTTAATCTCACCATTTTCAAGACAAGGAAATCAGCAGCAGGGGAGAACGCCGTGACTCTTCAGGCAGTGGCATCTGTGGGACAGGAGCCTTGGCTGTCCTCATTTGAGCTTTTAGCTTTTGCTGGTCTGGCTGCTGATTCTCAACTGAAAGAAAAAAAATGATTAAATTCAGTGAAATGTCTCAGAAAAATTGCAACTCAGTCTTTCCTTCATTCCCTGAATCTTAAATACTCCTCTTGGGAGAAAAGATATTTAAAATGCCGTTGTAATTTCATCTGAATAAATAGATAGTATTTTAGAAAACACACTTATTTCAAAAATACATCAAAGAATTCCAATGTCAACAGCTTGTTAGTTTAGTGAATAGATGAAGACTAGAAATTTTTAACTTAAAAAATAATTTATTGATTTATTATGTGGATGCAGGCATGTCATAGTATCCACGTGGCGAGAGAACAACTTGCTGAAGTTGGTCTCTCCTTCTATAGTGTGGACCCTGGGGATTTCGCTTGGATCATCTGACTTGGAGGCAAGAGCCTTTACCTGATGAACCTTCACACCAGTTTTACAAGTGGAGTTTGTATCTCAAAAGACCATGGAACTTGACCTGTTAGATTTTCATGAGATTTGAAGCTTGTTTTGAAATCCTCTCCTCTGCATTCTTGGACCACTCGATTCTTAGATCCACTCCTCTATGTGGTTTCTTGGTACATCTTCTCATCCCACTTTCTAAAGATGAAACCTGAACACGATCTCCACAGTTTCCTAACTTCAGCTCATGTTTTAGAAGCTCCACATCTCATATAATGATAGCCCAAACATCACTTTCTGCGCACCATTTGCTTCCCCTCCGACATGAGAGTTGTCACGGCTCCTTGTTGCTTTTGAACGGAAGTCCCAGTGTGTGAGGCTGGGTTTGCTGGTCTTTATGAATTGACTTCACGGATTGGAGCTTCTTCTTTTCAATGTTTAGAATTCCCGAGGTTGAGTCCAGCCTTCACTATCCTCCACTATAGGTTTTCTTATTTCTATGTCTTTGCTTTCATACTCAGGTTCTACTCACTGGAAGGCTGTGCCTCTATCGACGGCTGTAGATACCTCCCAAACATTCCCAGACTGCATAGCTTCTTTGAGACCTTTGAGATTGAAGTTGAACTGAAAATGCTCCTCACTAAGAATTCCAACATCACTCACACTACTGGTAGAGATGGTGTCCTAGAAGCACCATCTAGACTGGAACTCGCCTACAGCAATACTTCTCTGCCTAAAATACACATCCTTGCCCTCAGCAACACACACTTCTGGTTGTCTATTGCACACACCCTCTGCATTGCCTGCAGTACAAACACTCCTCTTTGTCTACAGAACATGTCTTTCTCCTTGCCAACAGCCTATAGCCTTCTCCTTGTCCACACACCCTATATTTTGACTACACATCTCCTTGCTTACAATGCAAACTTTTCTATTTCAACAAAGAATGCACCTTCTCTGACTCCACAGCACAAAACCTTCTCCTTGATAGAGTAAACACCCTTCCCTTTGGTTTCCGCACACAGCTTTCTCCTTGACTTCATTTTACAACTTTCTCATTTCCTACAGTATAAATCCTTCTATTTGTCGGCAACAACCCTCCTCCTCCCCTACAGCCCACACCCTCCTCCTTCCCTACAGCAACACCCTCCTCCTCCTTCCCTACAGCCCACACTCTCCTCCTCCCTACAGCCCACACTCTCCTCCTCCCTACAGCCCACACCCTCCTCCTCCCTACAGCCCACACCCACCTCCTCCCTACAGCCCACACCTTCCTCCTTCCCTACAGCCCACACCCTCCTCCTCCCTACAGCCCACACCCTCTTCCTCCCTACAGCCCACACCCTCCTCCCTACAGTAACACCCTCCTCCTCCTCCCCCTTACAGCCCACACCCTCCTCCTCCCCTAAAGTACACACCCTTCTCCTTGTTTGCACACTCCTCTTCTCTCCTAAAGAACTCACCCTTTTCTTGCCTACTGAACACAATTGCATACAGACCATTGGTTTCCACAATTCCAATGCTAATCAGCAAATATACCTTAAATTAAATAATTGTATACATTTATATTGATCACATATTATTTTATTTGACTCTCATATCTATGAAGTCGATGGTGAAATTGTTAACATTTGTATATATAAGGAAATTGAAGCCAAAGAAAAATTATGAAGTGGGAAGATTAGTATTTTTCCTTGACAATTCTAATATTAAAAAGCCTACAATAACTTATTTTTCTGTTTCCTAAATGAAATATTATATTGCTTTCTAAAAGTTAGATATTTGGGACAAGGGAGTCTGAGCTCTGTCAGAGTCTCATGGTGTTTATCACTTGGCTTCAATTTAGTGGAACATCAAGGATGTTTTCTTGCAGTGAAAATGTTTAGAGTGTTCTGTGGACTTACCACCCTGCATCCTCTCCAGTTACAGAGACATGTGATTGAAGTATTCTTAACTTTCTGCTGCATGTGTGTACAACTTGTCTACAAAGAACAGGCTGTTGTTGTCTATCATATAGAATTCATCATGGGGGAAGAGGTAAATGGGAGGAGAGGATGGGAGGAGGGAGAGTGTGGTGGTTTTAAAGAAAATGGCCCTTAGAGGGAGTGGCACTATTAGGAGGTGTGGCCTTGTCGGACTAGGTGTGGTCTTGTTGGAGGAAGCCTGTTACTGTGGAGGCAGGCTTTGGGGTCTCATATATGCTCAAGCCATACCCAGTGACGTATTCATGGCCTGCTCGTCTCTCATTAGACCTGTTCATCTAACACAGATATGCCAGAGATGAGGTTTTCCATATATAGCATTTAGAAGACTAAAGTGTAGGAGACATGTCATCCTGGTAAGTGTGGACATTTGCAATGTATTCAGTAATGGGCCTGTTATTTCACTCTGTCCTTGCTACAAACTGCCTGTCTCTATCACAAGGCCAACTTAAGGAAAGAATAATTAGCAAACTCATAAGTAAATTATTTTTTGAAACAGAATCTCATATAGCCCAGGCTGACATTGAACTCCCGATCTTAGCCCGAGCCTTCCAAGTAATGGGATTATAAGCATGAGGCACCATGCCTAGCACAGATTATTTTTTGAGGAAACATTTCTATTAATGAAATGATTACTCCACTGCTCAGTATTCACTGTTGACAGAGGATTATGTCCATCCCGGTCCTGAAGCCATTCAACCCCAAAGAAACACACAGAGGTCTACATTAATTATAAACTGGTTGACTTAGTAGCATAGGATTCTTATTAATTAATTCTTTCTTACCTCTTAAATTAGCCCATTATTCTTGTCTATGTTAGCCACGTGGCTTGGTATCTTTTTCAGTGTCTTGCTTGCTCTGTGCCTGGCTTCCTCTGTGTCAGGGTGATGGCTGCAGACTGAAACTTACCTCTTCCCAGAATTCTTGTTGCCCCACCTCTACTTCCTGCTTGGTCATCCCACATGTACTTCTTGCCTGGCTACTGGCCAATAAGCATTTATCTAAAATACAAGTGAAAGGGTACAGACCATTGTCCCACAGCACTTCCCTCTCTTTTTTTAAAACAAGAACTCTGAATCGAATCTCTTTTGTTTAGCTTTTCTACTGACCATTATCCATAACAACTTGTAACCAACATTCCAAACAAAGGCAAACATCCATAATTCATTTTTTGGGAATGTGGGCATAGTTTTCCAGGCTATTTCCTGCTGATTGGAGGTGCTGATAATCTTATGGGGATCTAAAGAAAATTTAGAATTATGATCAAGTTCTGACTGGAATATCCTGTGAGGTTTATCATCTCAGGCAGCAGTCTTGAATCTGTTCTGGATGTAGAACTCAGACATCTGGGCCATCTTCTCCTATCAGAGATTTCTCAGGGAGTCTTCCTTGGTCAAACCTGATTTTTCTTAACCCAGAATAAATCCATAGCCTCTCATTTCCTGTGGAAACAAAAGCAAAACCTCTTCACCAAAGTAACATATTTTTGACTTAAATTTTGAAGTCAAGGCATTTTCAAAATATATATGTTTGATTATTCCAGCAGC
The DNA here is from genome assembly GCA_004026605.1 of Ondatra zibethicus. NCBI lineage: Eukaryota > Metazoa > Chordata > Mammalia > Rodentia > Cricetidae > Ondatra > Ondatra zibethicus. The sequence continues at coordinate 2,138 of PVIU01014999.1, read as the reverse complement.
ATTTATAATCAAATATCTTTTTAGCAATTGTTGTTTCTTCCTCAGCCATCAAACCATTCAAAGACAACACAATGACATATAGTATCCAGACTCTCTGTGTATTTTCCATCTGTAGGTGGCTTTATTTTAAACTCTATTTCTTTTTTTTTCTTTTTAATTTTTGGCTTTTTGAGATAGGGTTCTCTGTGTATCTTTGGCTGTCCTTCAATTCATTCTGTGGACTAGGTTGTTCTTGAACTCAGAGATCCACCTGCTTCTGACCCCCAAGTGTTGGGATTAATGGTGTGTGCCACCATGCCTTGAACTCACAGAGATCCATCTGCCTCTGCCTCCCAAGTGCTGGGATTAAAGGTGTGTGTCACCACACCCAACTACTCTCTTTCTTCCTTTTTTATTTTAAGGATTTTATCCTTCCAAGCCTATATATATATATATTTAAACACACTGTAAACCATTTAGAGGTTTTCTTTGTCTTTGAATTTATCTTTACTGTATATCTCTCTTTTCTGGCCACAAGAGTCTTTAATTTGCTAAGCAATATGGCTAGGATTAAAGCTGTGGCTTTGATGGCTGGATCCACCCAATTCCTTAGCTTTCTGAGAGCCTAGCTTCATGGCGGAGGTACTGGCTGGAGCCATGTTTATTGCCATAACTCTATGGAGTTTCAAGGTCCCTGCCACCACCAAGAAGCATGATATCAGCTACTCATAAACACCATTTAAATGTTTGGTGGTAGGGCCTCTTAAAAGAGCTGCAAAGATTTTACTTCTAAAGCTGAGTCAGGAATCTTCTCTTAAATAAGATGCATTTGCCTCTAAAAGAGCCCACCTGAGAAAATGCTGCTATTAATAAGCCATGCTTAACTCTATTCCTTTCTGTCTAGAATTCATTCCCAAGCGCTCTCAGGCTTTATGTGGATGCAGTTGCCCCACATTGGGCACCATTTGTTGACAGAGGTTTCTGTCCTGCTTGGTCCTGCAGCCATTCAGCCCCAAAGAAACGCACAGAGGTCTATATTAATTATAAACTGGTTGACCTAGTAGCTCAGGCTTCTTATTAATTAATTCTTTCTTACCTCTTAAATTAGCCCATTATTTTTGTCTATGTTAGCCATATGGCTTGGTACCTTTTTCAGCGAGGCAGTCACATCTTGCTTGCTCCATGTCTGGCTTCCTCTGTGTCTGGTTGATGGATGCAAACTGAAACTTCTCTCTTTCCAGAATTCTCATTGCCCTGCCTCTACTTCCTGGTTGCCCCACCTATACTTCCTGCCTGGCTACTGGCCAATCAATGTTTGTTTAAAATACAAATGAAAGGGTACAGACCATTGTCCCACAGCAATTTACCCTCTTTCTCTTAACACATTAGTTTTCATTAGCTCCTGAGAGCTAGGGAAATCAGGCATACTCAAGATGTACAGGAAAGAAATGAAAATGAATAGATATGATATTTAGGACTCTGGACATGTTATGATCTTGAGTCTCTAAAAAGCAGAACCTTAGCATTGACTGTGCATTAGCTGGGTCTTAGGCTGCTGTTGGGCTATGCCCTCATATGCATTAACTTGCAAAGCATGATGGGATGTGGCAGCAACAGTCTTGAACTTGAAATGGTAGACACAATTTCTGGAGTCGGCAACATCTCTTCTCTGTTTTCTAGACTTTCAGTGAAAAGTCCAGAGCTGAGAAGGGAAAGAGGGCTGAGGTGGCTCAGCTGGTAAAGTGCTTGCCCTGTAAGCATGAGGACCCGAGTGTGAGCACGAGGACCCGAGTGTGAGCACGAGGACCCGAGTGTGAGCACGAGGACCCGAGTGTGAGCATGAGGCCCGAGTGTGAGCATGAGGACCCAAGTGTGAGCATGAGGACCCAAGTGTGAGCATGAGGACTCGAGTGTGAGCTCCAGGATCTATGAGAAAAGTGACAGGTGTGGTGGGGAGAGACAGGTGTGGTGGGAGGAGAGAGAAATGTGGTATGGAGGAGAGACAGGTGTGGTGGGAGGAGAGACAGGTGTGAGGGAGGAGAGACAGGTGTGGTGGGGAAGAGACAGGTGTGAGGGAGGAGAGACAGGTGTGGTGGGGAAGAGACAGGTGTGGGGGAGGAGAGACAGGTGTGGTGGGGGAGAGACAGGTGTGAGGGAGG
>PVIU01014998.1:0-49899 GCA_004026605.1 Ondatra zibethicus | reverse complement strand
TCTTTCTTCCCTCACTCTGCATCTCAGGCTGGCTAGCGGTCTTCCTGTCTCTGCTTCACAATTACTGGTGAAGACACTCCACCCAGCTCTCCCGCAGCCTTATTTTAACAGACAAGGTCTCATCTGGCTTCGAACTCAGTATGTAGCTGAGAATGACCCTGGACTTCTGATCCTCCTGCCTCACCACACTCAGTTTATGTGATGCTGGGGATGAACTCAGGGCCTCTTGCAGGCTAGGTAGGCATTTCCTCTTCTCTGGCAACAGAACTCCATCCCCAGCCCAGTCCCACCTACTTCAAACCCATAAATCAAGTATAGCTGCTCAAGCCTGTAACCCCACACTCTACAGTCTGGAGCAGGAGAATTCTGAGTTTGAAGCTAGCTTGGAGTTCATAGCTAGACTGTCTCAGAAAATAAAATTAAAATTAAGCTCTAGGTTACCAGGTAGGCATAGTGATATGTGCCTATCATCCCAGCGCTTAGGAGGTGGAGGCAGGAGAGTCCTCCTATAATACATAGCCGGTTTAAGCCAGCCTGGAATACCTAAGGCTTTGAATACCTAACGGGAAGAGTGAGGAAGAAGAAGTAGCCACCACCCTTCAGATTATTTATAATGCTTAACATGATTATATTCTTTCTGGCACTAGGAGGAAAAAGCACCTACAGAATCCGCACGGATGCAAACTTCTAGCATTTTCCACCTGGATGGATAGAACTCATGACTACAGAGGGCCAAGAGCATGACAATCACTGAATAAACATGAATTGGGCAGATGAGTGCATGAAACACTATTGGACAAAGATAGGAGTGAGCAAATGAATGATAGCTTTAACCCAGGCTCCTCATTGTCAGACCGGGCCATGAGGGATGGGGGCTGCAGCTTGGATCTTTATATATCAACATACAAGGTCTCCATGTAGCCCAGGCTGATATCCAGCTTTGCTACGTGGTCGAGGATGACCTTGGACTCCCGATCCTCCTGCCTTTCTCTACCTCTCAAATGTTGGGATCACAGGAGTGCACCACCACACTCGGTCCAGTGCTGGGTTTGAAGCCCTGTGTTGGGAAAGTCAGCTCGCCCTATGGCCTGGTTCTCTGAGAGGTGAACAGGAGCTGGTCTGGCTGCTTCCAGAGGTCCTTGTATCGTGACCACCTCCTGTGCCCACAGTCTTGGGGTCCTAGTCATGAGCCTGAGAGATGAAAACAGTTGGTCCTCAGTTCCTGAGAGGAGCAAAGACTCAGTGGGGAAGCTGACTGTGCTTTATTTTGCAGAATGGAGTCTGACTCTAGCTTGGCATTCAAGGCCTTCCTCAGTGCAGCCAGCCCATTCCACGCCTGCCTCCTTGTTTTATCTTCCCACTGTCATGCAATTCCATCTCTTTCTCTATTCTCTGTCTCCGTCCCTGCTCTCTTTGTCTGTCTGTCTCGTTCTCTCTTCTCTGTCTCTCTCTTCTATCTGTCTCTCTCCCTCTCTGTCACTGTCTCTGTCTTTGTCCCTATCTCTCTCTGTCTGTCTCTGCTTCTCTGTCTCTATCTCGCCTCTCTGCTTCTCTCTGCCTCTCTGTCTCTGTCTGTCTCTCTCTCTCTCTATGCCTCTCTGTCTCTGTCTGTCTGTCTCTCTCTTTCTCTGCCTCTCTGTCTCTGTCTGTCTGTCTCTCTCTCTCTCTGTCTCTCTCTCCCAGATGCCATGGAAAAGAACAGTTGGGTCAAGGCTGTGAGACTACCCCAGTGAGGAAGAGTTACTGATGGAGCTTTCCAGCACTGCCAGATTGAGGAAATACCAGATGCAGAAATCAGATAAGGAAGTGCAGCAGGTAACTCGCTGGGCAAGCCTGCCAACTTGAGTTTCAAACTCCAAACCCAGGTAAAAGTAGGAGAGGACCAGCTGCACAGAGTTATTTCGGACTTTGTGGCACCTGCATGCAGACCCATACACGATAATAATAAATGAAATAAATATACTTTCAGAAGGAAGAAGAGATGAACGCATGAAGCACACTCTCTGTTGTGTGACCCTAAAGGAATTAACTGAGAAGCTGTGTGTGCCCACGTCCCTCAGGCATCTGAAAGACAGCAAAAAGCTGATTTGGGTGCTGCCTGCTCTGAGACTCATGGTTACCCAGGGCAATGAATGGGCAAATAATGTGGGCTGGAGACACAGAAAGTAACAGGTGGGAGGGGCCAGGAGAAATGAATATGCTCAAGAAATAATTAACATTCTTACCCGGTAACACTGGTACACCACTTAAGTCGGGAGGACCTCACAGAGCCCAGTAGGTTAATTACAAAATCCACAGGAAACAAAAGATGACTGGGTAGCATCAGACTTCTATAAAACCGTGTGTCTGCTCCATAGTCAGAGACATGCAAATTAAAGCCAGGACCGCAGCTCTGCCAATTTAGTAAGCAAAGCATTTTTTTTTCCTCTAATGAGGATACCCCGTGTGGGTAATACAGAGGAAAAGGCAACCCTGTCCCTCTCCATCCAGCCAGCTATCCTGACCAGGCCACTGTTGCCCACCCCTCATGGCTGAGATAATCCAGGAACCTTAAAAAGTGTGGCTGCAATGCAAGAAGCCCGCAAAGCCTGTGCTGGGTGAGCATGCTACCTCAGGGAGCTGCTGGACTGATCAGCCAGGCCTCCTTGTCTGCAGAAGGAGAATAACAACCAGGATACAATGTCAGCATGAACAGAAGGAAAAGGACAGAGATCAAAGGCCAGGACTGAAGCAGGTGCCACACAGCCTGCTCTGAATGACCACGTTCTCCAGGCATTGTTCCTCCCTGGGGGACAAGTCACAGACACCTCTGCCAGTGGGGAGCCTGGAAAAAAGTGTCAACACGGTCACCTTCCAGCGCCTCACCTAGAAAAGCCATTAGTACAGCAAATCAAGGATCTGAAATGGCACAGATGAATACTTGTAAAACAGCATTTGGGACAGACTGCACCGGATGTGTGACAGTTGCTGCCAAGCAGTCTACCTAGGAGAGATGATTCTTCCACAGTAGGAAGCTAAAGGGGGTTCTAACCCTCCTGCATGTTTGCTGAAGACTCATAAATTGCTCTTGTAATTGAAACTAGTTACAGATAATTACATAATTGTATAGAATGTAATTAATGTTACAAGATATAATTAACCATTAATTATGATTATGTATTGCTAGAGGGGAGTTACCAGGCAAGAGATTTTTTTTTAAAGTTATTGAGATCATTACATATTTTATACATGTACCAAATAATCACACTGGATCCCATAAATGAACAATCACAATATCGTCTCCTAGCTGTTTCCTCGAGATTGAAACATTTGCCATGGAGAGGGAGACACAGGAGACTCATGGCGCTCATTAGAAACATACAAGACTCAAAGATCCAGAACTGCCCCCACCCAAGCTCTAGAAGCGGCAGACACAGCCCAAGGAGAGGAGGCTTCTTTGGTGGAAGTGCCTACAAGCTGTGCAGAGGGCTCCAGGGATGCACGCAGCCTTTGTGGATGGTCACCCACGTAGGGGTGGGCTTTCCTGCGATGCAGCCCAAGCAACCCACGCCCCCGTAAAGGAGCTGGGTGGAATTTTCTTTGGCTTACTGCTGTCTTCTCTATCCATAGTGAATAGAAATAGACTCCTCTGAGCCCGCTGTGATGGTGCACGCCTTTAATTCCAGTACCCAGGAGGCAGAAGCAAGTGAATCTCTGAGTCTGAGTTCAACCTAGTCTGTATAGCAAGCTACAGGCCAGCCAGAGCTACATAGTGAGATCTTGTCTTCATAAGAAAAGAAAGAAGGAAGAAAGAAAGGAAGAGACACTTTAGAAAATCCACTCAATAATAATTATTAAGTTTATGTGTGCATATGTGTATATAGCATATGTGTACGATGTATGCGCATGTGTGTGATATATGCAGATGTATGTACAGGTGGCTACACCCCTGTGCCTGTGGAGGCGAGAGGGATGTCATTGTCCTGCTCCATCACTATCCCTGCCTTATTCCCTTGAGACAGGGTCTCTCAGTGAACCCAGAACTCACCATTTTTCAGCTGACTGGTGCCAGCAAACCCTCCTGTCTGCACCCTCACAGTGTGAGGGTTACAGGTGTACAGTCGTGCCTTTTTATGTGGGCACTGAGATCCAAAGTCAAGCCCGTGTGCTTGGATGGCAAGTGTCCTTACCCACCAAACCATCTCTTCAGTCCTAGCACCATTTATTAAATTATTTGAAAGTCTGTTACAATGAGTGACCCAGGCCTGTCAAGGAAATTTGGGTCCTTAAAACAGGAGCTATGTCTCACTCATCTATATTTTCCTGGCACACTGTCAGAACCTAATCACCCATAGAGACTGATCACAGAGGAAAATATATCTGTGTGCTTTACACTCTCTGTCAGCTCTAAAGCAATGCCCTCCTAGGCTGTGCACCCCTCCAGGGGACAAATGGGATCCAGGGAAGCAAATGCTACCCCATACTGCACCCCCAAACAGCACCCCCTATACTGCACCCCATACTGGACCCCCTATACTGCACCTCTCTATACTGCACCCCATACTGTACCCCCATGCTATGTCCCCACACCGCACCCCCCATACTCCACCCACCCATTCTCTACCCTCCTCGGGTGCTTTTTTTTTTCCCTCAAGACAGGGTTTATCTGTGTAGTGCTGGCTGTCCTGGAACTCTCTTTGTAGACCAGGCTGGCCTTGAACTCACAGAGATCCACCTGCCTCAGCCTCCCGAGTGCTGGAACTAAAGGCACACACCACCACTGCCCCAGCAGCCCCTTAGGTACTTTACCCACCATCATCTTCAGTTTGCTCTCCTTCACCTTGACCTAGCTTTAGAGCGCTTATGTCCTTTGCCACACAAGGACCTTGAACCAAAATACTAGCAACATGTCTTAAGGATAAAAGTCCTGGTACAACAGTATTCTCTCATTGTTCTCAAAGTAACCTTATAGACAGCAGGTATCTTTACAACCACTGAACAAAGGCGAATGTGGGGCTCACTGATACACTGGCATAAAGAGCAAACCCCGAGTTCCAGTGCTGGATTCTCAGGCCAACTCCACTATGAAGATGCTCACATTCTTAAAGGGGAAGCAGACAACTAACAAAACAGAATGCGAATGCTAGGGCTCTCCATCAGTGGCCAAGTGCTTGCTTAACATGTGCCAAAGCTCTGGGGTCCCCGGTGTTGCCAAACTAAACAAAACACAGAGAGTATCAGGTGGCAATGAAGTGCTCTTGAGAAAGGAACACAAAGAAATCTGCTAAAGCTACCCGAGATGGAAGGAAGACCCTCTGAGAAGATGGTGGGTGCCACGGACCCAAACGTCAAGGAATGGGCTGGGTACAAATCTGGAAGAAAAACCAAAGAGGAAGAAAGCCTTTAGTGACCGGGAATAGGACTCAGTTGGTAGAGTGGTTGCTGAGTACACATGAATGTCCACTCCCAGCAGACAGAAGCAGGGCTCTTGGGAGGTGGAGGCAGGAGGATCAGACATAGAGTTCCAGGCCAGCCTGGGCTACATCTTAAAGAGAAGAGGGGAGGAAGGAAGAGATAGAGAGAGGAGGGAGGCAGAAAGAAGAGGAAGAGTATGAAAAGGAGGGGGAGGAGGAAGAGAAGGAAGAGGGAGAGATAGAAGGAGGAAGAAAAGGCAGGAAAGGGGGAAGAGGAGGAAGAGGAGCAGGAAGAGGGGGGAAGAGGAGGAGGAGCAGGAAGAGAAGGGGAGCAGCAAGAGGAAGGGTAGTAGGAAGAGGAGAGGGAGGAGAGGAGAAGGAGAACCTCTATCAGGCAGCATTGGCTCTGGTGTGGTCAAGGTATAGCCAGGGAGAACAGGGTGGGCAAGCAGGAGCAGGCCCCAAAGGCTTTGTGAGTCAGGTGGGAAGTTTGGCTTCAATTCTGAGTGAAGCCAGATCAGCTGGAAGGATCTGAGCATGCAATGGGAGGCAGCGCTGCACAGACGTCTCGGTCCTAATCCCCAAAGTCTGCGAGCACGTTCCGTCACATGGCAAGAGAATCTCACAGCTGTTGTTAAGGATCTCGCTGATGGGAAGTTTGTCTTAGATCTTCCTGTTGGGCCCCGCATCATCGTAGGCGTCCTTACAAAAGCAAGGCTTGAGGGTCCAAATCAGAAAAGGAGTCGTGACGACAGCACTGAGGACAGAAGGGATGCAAGGAAGGGACCATGAGCCAAGGAATGCAGGCAGCCTCCAGTGAGCAGCAAACAGCGGGAAAGCAGAGCTACCCAGGCTGGGCGAGAAGGCTTGTGCCAGGACTCTGGAGACTGAGACAGGAGGATTCCAAATGGGATGGAAAATCACTGGCAGTTTGGATGGTAGATGGATACTGTGGTGGAGCCCTAACCTATGTTGCGTCAGCCCCTGAGCCTCTGGCCTGTCTCTGTTGTCCCCAGGAGCCCCAAGTGTTGAGAGGCCTAAGAGGAGAAGCCTCTAGTGGGTCCTTCCACCCCTCAGCACCGTGAGCACTGTTTAAGCAGCTGAGATGAGGTGAGAACAGCATAGAATTCAACACCTAAGAGTAAGGAGAATCAGGCAGGTGTAACTGTGCATTTCTGTCATCCCAGCACTTGAGAAGCTGAGGCAGCAGGATAGCCATGAGTTCAAGGCCAGCCTGAGATAGATAGTGAGTCTCTGTCTCAAGAAGAAACCAAAAGACCTGGATAGTAGGCAAGGTGCTTTCCTGACCTGCCCTGGGTCCACAGCACCCATTAAAAAGCTGGGTGTGACAGCAGGTGCCTCTGGGAGAGTGGAGACAGCAGGTCCTAGGTGCTCACTGGCCAGACAGCCTAGCCAACTGGTGACTTCAAGGTCAGTGAGAGATCCAGTCCCCAAAACCAAGGTAGAGAGTCATCTGTCAAGGCCAATGTGAGGGACTAGGAATAGAGGAGGGGACAAGAGTGCCTTATAGTCTGTGAGTCAAGGAAGGAACCTTTTGAGTGAGGCCAAGAGGCGGGTAGACATGGCCATGGGAGGGGAGGCAGAAAGGTGTGGTCAAGTGCGTCCACATTGTCTAGAATGTCCCAGAAGAGTCGGGGGTAGAGAGTGGAAGATGGGTACTTGAGCCTGCCACAAAGAAGTCTTTCAGAAAGGTGTCTCCACGTCCCTGAGCAGGACAGGGGATGTGGGACAGTGCAGGAATGTCACCGAAGAGAGGGAGGCAGGAAGGAGAGCTGAGGCTCACCCTTGAGCAGGAAGGTGAGTAGGTTTTCCAGACTCTGCTGGCAAAGGTGGAGACTCTGAGGAGTGTGTTTATGGGGGCACAGAGCCTCTAAGGGAGGCCACAGTGGCTTTCGGCAAGGAAGGCTGAGGGAGAGAGAAAAGGACAGACAGCGTTGCTGAGCTCCTAGACCCTTCTCACATCAACCTGACAGGAGAGATAAGAAATCGCTCTATTCCTAAGCCGCCCTGAGTCAGTGAAGGTGCTGAGGTAGTCCCTGCTAGGGAGAGAGTGACACGAAGCAGGGGACATTTGCTGATATGCAGCAGCAGCATGGACTCTGAAGAGAATGGTTGAACTTGGGGTGGGAGCCATACAGCCTGAGCATCACCTGAGTACACACGCAGAACCGCAGAGGTGTGGGCCATCCTGGTCACCATGGCAACCAGTCACTGAGTCTGTGTGTGGTACCGGGGTCTGAAGGATGAGTGAGATAAGAGCTCTATTCACTCGGAGCTCAGGTACAGCCAAGGGCAGGCCAAGGTGGGTTCCTCACATGTGGCTGACATTTTGAAGCTGAGGAATGTAGGGAAGATGTGTCTAGAAAAATCCACAACCACAAGTGTTGAGGTAGCACAACCTTGTTGGGGAAACCCCAATCCTTTTATAGGCCAGTTGCTTTATTGACTGTGCATCTCTCTCTAAGCAGTTTACCTGCTATCCCAGAGGCTGCATTCACACAGGTAAGCAAGGGCGGAAGGAGCCGGAAAGATGGCTCAGCCCGTAAAGGGGCTTCTTGCCCAAGCCTGACCACCTAAGTTCATCCTCAGGACCCACATGAAAACTGACTTGCACAAATGGTCCTCTGACCTCCATGTGCCTGTGTGCACCCCTCCACAAATTAATTAATTGAAGAAAATAAATGTAAAGAAGGGGGCAAGGGGAGGAAAAAAGAATGAGTCACGTAGTTGGGAAATTAGGCCACAGACTGTACATTTGTAAAAGTGCTTGGAATATATTAACCGTACAGGAAAAGCTCTTCCCGATGCCTCCACTGGGTCACATGCTCTAACACCCTATCGCCAGCCAGGGGCCTTCCTCCCTTTCCCACCCATTCCTGAGCCACAGAGCTGCTCAACGCCTAGACTTCCTCAGGCGAGAAACCTGAGTCCATGCCCAGCACGGACAGCTTCGCCTTCTAGGGCTGCATGGTTCTCGTTCTCTCTCTCTCTCTCTCTCTCTCTCTCTCTCTCTCTCTCTCTCTCTTTCTGCAACAAAATAAAACCAAACAAAAGCCTAACTCCTGGCGTGGCTGGTCAGGGAGTTATGCAAGTGTGTAAAAAAATAAAATAAAATAAACAGTGCATTTTCGGCATTTAGGGCTGTTTGATTAGGTGCACAGCGTGGCCAAGGCCTGATCGGACCCAGAGGAGGCTGGGGCAGCAGAGCAAGGGGGGCCTCTGGAGGGGGCTCGAGGGCCCTGGACCAGCTCCTACAGCCTTGGGAGGCTTCTGAGTGTGAGCCCAGACACAGGGCACAGCAGCTTCACTTCCTCTGGCTAGCCACCCTGCTGCTCCCTGGCCATCGGAACACCCCAGGGGCCTTTCCACACTTGCCACCACCACCACCACCTCCCATCACTACCAGCGACCCTGTGCCCTTGGCTCAACAGTCAGGACTCCCTCCTCCTCTAAGGAGATTCCACAGTCTGTCTTCATTACTCACCCTGCCCGCCCCCCACCCCTGTCAGCCCATTCTCTGCTGGAACTGAACATACTGCAAACGCAGTTTGAGTTTCTCTTCATCCAGTCTGAAGTGAGGGTGGGAGACAGCTGTTTGCCACCCTCAGGCGTGTGGCTCCCTCCATCTTTCTCTAGGTTTCACTTCAACCTTCCTCTAGGTCATTGCAGGTGTCTGTAACCCTTTCTTGCTCATTTTCTCATCTTACAAACATTTTTCGAGTTCCTGCCCAGAATTGGGCATCGGCATCCTTCATTTCACGGAACCCTCAAAACAGATGAGGCTCAGAGAAGTTAAGTAACTTAGCCCTGGTCACACAGCCGATGAATGAGGGAGCAGGGATGGGACTGGAGACTGTATTGTGGGATGGCCCACACTGATTCCAGTAGGAAACTTTCCTCACCCCGGCCTCCTCAACTGGTCAGATGCACTGAAGGTCTGACCCTGAAGAGAAGGAGGGTTTGACCAGACCACTAAGCCCTGCTCATTTTGTACCTGCCCCCTTTCCAAGATTCTGATGGAGGGCACGGGCCTTGGCAAGCGTCCTGGGACCCTGCCTCTGACCCAAGAAGAGCTGGCGCGGGGCGGGGAGAGGCAACGTGAGCTCGCAGCGTTCGACACCGTGTAGACGGCGTGTCCCTAGTCCTGGTGTGCGGGAGGGGGCTACGGAGTCCCGGGCCCGGCGCTCCAGTCCGTTTTTTCTTGCGGATCGGGCAGGGGGGCCGGCCGGGGGTGGCGCCGGGGGATTCCCTCCCTCGTGCGAGCCGGGGACCGGCCCCTCTCCGGGCGCGGGGCGCAGAGCCCGGGCGGCGGACTGCGGGGCCCGCGCGGGCCGCCCCAGCACCAATGCGCCGGGCGGGGCGCTGGCGACTGAGAGGGCATTGAGCAACTGGGCGGCGGGCGGAGCGCGGGGCCGACGGCAGCGCGGGACCCAGTGGCCGCGCCCTCGCCCCTTCGGGCTGCCCCGCCGCGGCCACTGCGCCAGGTGAGTCCCGCGGCCAGCGTCGTCCGCCCCGGGTCCCGGGTCCCCGTCGGGGCGCAACCGGAGCCCGGGAGGCAGCGCAGATCCCTACCCCATCCCGTCGTCCCGCCACACATCAGCTCGGGGCACCCCGCCCGGATTCCCCAGCCACGACCCTCCCGCTCCAGCCGTGCCCCCACGCAACCCAGCTGCAACCCAGCTGCGACCCAACCCCGACCCACGCGACCCAGCCCCGCCTCGAGTCCCCAGCCCCTACCCACCCATCCCAGCCGTGCCCCACGGACCCCAGCTGCAACCCAGCTGCGACCCAGACCCACCCGGAGTCCCTAGCCCCGACCCACGCACCCTAGCGGCGACACAGCTGCTACCTAGCCCCTACCCACGCGACCCAGCCCGGTTCGCGTCTACCGGGTCCCTCCTCCAAGCCCGACGCGGTAAAAGGCCCATGAGCTGTGCGGTGGCCTGGCTGAGAAAGGTGTGCTGCGGCCACTCAGGGACGTCAGGGTGAGCCCGCCTCTGGAGACCCAATCCTGCGCATTTGCCCTGCTCGCGGGGAGATCAGACAGATGCTGGGAACATGTGGGTGGGGGCAGCGGGTCCGCTCCCTGGGCACCTGTCAAGGCCTCTCTTAGAGAGAGAGAAGGGAGGATGGATGGACGTGAGCGCTGCAGGCGCTTGCAGGGAGTAGAACCTCTCTCCGCGTCCAGGGCTTGGGGCGACGGGGTGGTAACAGTCCCCGCGCCGCGCGCCTGATGTGCCTCTGCGATACCCGCAGGTCCCACTGGCACGCACTCAGTTCCGCCCCCGCCCCGAAATACTTCGGCTTCTTCCTGGCAGCCGGTTGTTCCTCGGCCGCTGGCCGATCTTAGGGATGGGAGTGTTGGGCTAATGAGAAGGCATCGACATGGTTTACATTTTTGGGTCTGCATCCGACATCTGACGGAATACCAATTTATCCAAACAGTGTTGCTGCAGGCAAGGAGGTGAAAGTTACCCCAGCCCCCTACTCAGACTGAGTTCCCGCCCTCAGCTCCACCCGCACGCAGCTGAGTCCCCTTTCCCCAGCGTGAGTCCTCCCTGTAGGTCCTCCCCTCCCTGACCCATGTGACCTCAGTTTGTGATCTCTGGCCAGCTCAGCTTCTGGCATCCAGACTCTTCACCTGCCCTGGTCCATCCCCCGAGCAGTAGTGGCCCACAAGCCTCAGCTCTCTGTAAAGGCCAACCTTGAGAGACTCTGCCCAGTAGCAAAGTAGATTTAAAATCTTCTGTCCTTAACTCCCCAGGACCGTGTTTCCCTGTAATCCAACCTTGCCCCTTCATTTGTGATGGAGTAAATGAAGGTCTGGCCCCTGCCAGGTGGGAGGAGACGCCCAGTAAATGGAATTCTGTCCCAGCCAGCAAAGCTGTTCTAGCTCCTACCAATGCCTTGAACGCTGTCCACAGCTCTCTTTTAACAGGGTGTAAGGAACCCTCCAAATGAACGTGGGAGCTAGACCAATTCAACACCCAAAGTCAGTCAGACACTATTAGAAACAAGGAGGGGTATTTAAAAGTCGGTCCTCTGTCCCTAGCTCCTCTCCCTGCCCTCCTCCACAGTATTGGTGTCCCCTTGAGTACCCAGGTAGGACCCAGAGGAATTGGAGGGAAAGGGAACCTCAGAGGCAGGAACCTGTGGTCCTGGGGAACTTGGTACCACAAGGTCTCTGATCTAATTCACTCCCGCAAAATGTCAGATAGCCTGGCGATATTAGGTCATTGTTTCCTGCCTGAGATCAGCTATGGCTGTACCTACACCTTCATAGGGAGTACTGCTCTGCTCTTTACCCACACTGCTTTGCTCCTGCCTGTTGCTTATACTCCCTGGTGCGGGTGAACTATTAGCTCATTTGCCTGGTTTGAGATAAAGATACACAGTGCCCGAAAGTATTTAAAATTCTTTGCACCCCAGGGGGAAGCGGGTGCCCCCTACCTATGCCAATGAAATTCACACCTGCCCCCCCATCCCAAGCAAAGACAGGTTTCCAGGAGATCGCAGGGGGTTCTCAGTGGCAGGGATTCCAGGGACTTGGTGAGTATGGCATGCCAGAGGGGAAGCTGGGAGGATGGAGTGGAGAGTAAGGAGGGCCAGGAAGGAGTTGCCATTGCCTGGGCTGCTCAGCCCTTGCCTTTGAAGTACCAGGCGTCATTCTGTGGACACCAAGAGTACAGTGTCTTCCAGGCGGTCTTTGCTGACTGATGGACCCCACACAATGAAACCAAAATCAGACTCAGGCTTGACCCTAGACTTATTTGAGGCAGTGTTTGCAGGCTCAAGGACTGGCAGGTCAGAGCTACCCAGTACTAACACACTGACACAGGCTTTCCTGAGAAAGTACCAGACCCGCCAACCAGAGAGACATATGCAAATGTGGCAGTTTCATGCTGGGGATCTGTGTTTAACCTGGTACCCAGATGATTCAGAAGATGTTAAATTCCTTTATCCAGGACCATAGGAACATTGACACACAATGAAACCTCATTCACAAAAAAAAAAAATACTACTACATTAACTGGGACCCCACTATTGCTCACTCTGTTCTAAGCAAGTTATGGATGAGTTCGCCTAAACTATTCCTAAACCAGACTCTTGCAGATTAGAAAGTAGACTCAGGGCTTCTAGGCTCAAAGTAAAGCTGTGTTACTTTGTTAACTCAAAGTAACACAGCTAATACACCAGCAGGGTTGACCTTGCAAGCCCGGCAGCCGGACTTGAAGTCTGTACCCAGGACCTTCAGGGTCCACATCCAGCCCCTTGGCTGAATAGGCATGGCTGTGGGGGCTGGAGTGTGACATACTGGCTGGGAAGTTTGGGCACGGGGTACTTGGCAGGGGAAGGGGGTGGGTGGGTATAGGCAGTGGCAGCTGACGGGGCACCAGGGGTGGTGGGGGGCATCTCTGCTGGCTCCAGCACCAGCACCAGGTGGGATCTATCAGGCTCATGTAAACACTTCTCAGGGGCAGCTTAACCACTTGAGTGTGTCTGGCCTTCAAAGCCAGCGGGAGAGGCCTCCGAGGGAGGAGGGAGGAGGGAGGTACCGAACTCCCTCAGGGGGTAATGATTTATCTCCAGTGCAGGTGGGCTCTGCTGGGGCCTCTCTGGGAGGCCAGGGGTAGACTGGGCACAGAGGAGCTGGAGGGGAGAGGAGAGAGGGCTACAGGCTCCATGCTAGTATCTCAGATTTCTCATTAGTAAGTCAAAACAACTTAGAGCTAGTGGTGAGCCGATCCCCATTTCAGAGATGAAGAGCCCGAGGCTCAAGGAGACAAAATGACTGGTCCAAAGACAGCTAGCCCCTGGGCAGAGCCTCCTGGGGGAACTGGTCAAATGCTCACCCGGTGAACCTAAGTGCACTTTCTAGGCAGTGTGTGGGCGAGCCTTTACTGTGAGCGGGAATGGAACTCTCACCGTTGCTTCTTCATTAACCCTGAAACTCAGACGCATCAGGCAGGGTCGGGTGCCCCTGCCCCCATCACCCTGGCCACTGGGTCCAGAGCCCTGGCTCTCTCTGCGCTGGGGGATTATCGTCATTCTCTGTGTTTCTGGCCAGGGCGGGCATTGCTGCTGTTTTTATCCCCTCACAAAAGCCAGGCCCGCCAGGCCTGCTGTGTCAGAGTTTCTGTGGCTTGGGGGGGGCGCTGAGGGGGGGAACCCTCACTTCCTTTTCTCCCTCCAACCCCAGAGGACCATGCAGAGTCTGCCTGCTTGCCAGAGGCCACTACTCTGACTTCTGCATTGGGACAGGTGAAAGGCACACGAGTGACTCAGCACCAGGAAGAGAAAGCTGTTCTCTTAGGAGAACAAAGAGGGCTCCTTTTCAAATGTCACGATATTCTTGCAGCATGCAGTCTGTAGGGTAGACTTAAAGAAGGACTTCCACTTAGAACTAGCCAATATTAGTCAGAGCAGAGGCCATCTGGTTTGATGTGGCCATCATTGTGTTTCAGTAACTCAGGTAGCTAGCCCCAGTGTTGGGATACAGAATGCATGGAAATAGGAGAATGAGATTCCTTCTTCAGGGATGCCTGGTAGGGAATGTGCAGTGCCCAGACCTCCTGAGTTCTACAAAGTCCAGGCCAAGAAAACCCAAAGGAAGGGAAGAGGTGTAAATCAGGGGCTCCCGTGGACCTAACCCTTCTCTCTCCCTACCCACAGGTCTATCTTGGGGGTAGTGCTCTGCTGAAGTGACAAGACTTCCCATGTGACCCCCTGAGGTGACTTTCAAACAGAACAGGACCTCCCTTTCGCCTGCCCTATGGAGAACGCGGTTCCATAACCGCTCAGTTCACGGCTGAGATTATGGAGGGTCTGGGCTGCAGCCCAGGCCTGGGCCTCCTGCCACTGACCCAACCTCAGAGCCTTTAGCAAGAAACCACCCCTCCCGCCGGGGGCCCGGGGCTGGCCAGTGACGACTATGCGGCTTGGGCTGTGTGTGGTGGCCCTGGTTCTGAGCTGGACGCACCTCGCTGTGGGCAGCCGGGGAATCAAGGGCAAGAGGCAGAGGCGGAGTGAGTACCTGCTGGGCTGAGCCACCAAGGGCCTCGGTGTGGGCGGGCCTGGGGACCTACCATGGCTTTGGCTGTTTCGTTTGTCCCTGCTTTGTGAGGACTGTGGATTATCCGGTGGGTGGTTTCATTTGTTGAGATGTACTGGCCTGTAAACCCCTCACTATTGACCTCTTCCTTCCTCTTTGAGACTCCACTTTCTGGCTCAACGCCTCTCCAGGAGGCCCTTTGACCCAACACCAGTTTTGTAGGGTATCCATGGTGATGCGAGTCCCTGACTGAGATGCCCTCCCCCCGTTTCCCCATCCAGGCTCAGGCTTTCAGGGTACCTCTCTGAACAGCAATCCTTTGGACAGGGGCGCTGCACATCTGAGCAGCAGGTACCCAGCTTCCCTTGCTAAATGACAGAGAAGGGTAGGTGAGTTTCTCCAGTCACTTAAACCTGTAGGATTCCCAGAACCGAAGCCAGCATGCCCTTCAGAGGGCAGTTTACCTTGCTGTATAAGACGCCCTGCAAGAATTCTGAGCATAAGAAAAGCCCATAATCCCGACTCGGGACGCTGGGACAGGATGGTCATGACTCCAATGCCACATTTTGATGAAATATAGCAAGAGAAACCCCTGCTTTAAAAATCAAAACTAAGACAGAAAGAGCAGGCTGGATAGATGGCTCAGTGGTTAAAAGTGGTGACTGCTCTTGCAGAGGACCGGGTTCAGTTTCCCAGCGCTCATGATAGGCAATTTACAACCTGAAATCCAGGGGTATGACACCTCTGAGTTCTGTGGACACCTGCACTCGTGTGCACATACCCTCCATATGCATATGCTTAATTAAAAATAATTTGGGGGGGATTTTCGAGACAGGGTTTCTCTGTGTAGCTTTAGAGCCTGTCCTGGAACTCTGTAGATCCTCCTGCTGGGATTAAAGGCATGCACCACCACCGCCCGGCAAAAAAATTACTATTTTATAAAAGAAAGGAAAGAATGGCAAGTCCAGTTTTCTTTTCTTTCCTTCTCCCTCTTGCTATGTAGCCCTGGTTGGCCCAGAACTCTCTATGTAGGCCTCTCATTTGCATTCATCCTCCTGCCTCAGTCTCCTTAATGCTTGGTTTGCAGTTATTCATCATGGAGCCCAATAAGCCCAGTGCCCTTTTTTTTTTTTTTTTTTTTTTTTTCGAGACAGGGTTTCTCTGTGGCTTTAGAGCCTGTCCTGGAACTAGCTCTTATAGACCAGGTTGGCCTTGAACTCACAGAGATCCGCCTGCCTCTGCCTCCCAAGTGCTGGGATTAAAGGCGTGCGCCACCACCGCCCAAGAGCCCAATGCCTTTTAAAACAGTTTCCTAAAGTTCAACGTTAACTTGAACTCCTTGCCTGACCCAGACATCCCTAATCTTCTGCTCAACAGCTGCGGGGGGGGGGGTGTGTGCATCGTGTACTGGGAGTGGCCAGTGTATGCTTGTGACCCTGCCAGAGAGATGGGTGGGGGCCTCTTGCTCCCAAGGCCTTGTCCCTCTTTCGACATCCCCCATCAAGGACAGTTGGTCGTGTCATGCAGGCAGGAAGTCTTTCAGAAGGCTCCCCCAATTCCCCTTGCCTCACTTTCCTCATGGGATTGATGCCTGCGAGCCAGAGAAGACTTGAGGGCCAAGGCTCTCCACAGCCCGGGGAGGGAGGCTCAGGGAATTGGTGAAGCCACCGCCAGCTTAGCAAACAGTTAGGGACAGTGAGGTTCCAGCAGCCGCTGAGCGAGGCCTTTCGCTCTGTTGTGGCTGGTGTTTTGGACTCCACGGGTCAGATGTGGTTTAGTAGCTTATAATCAGTTCTCCTTTGTTTCCGAAATGGGGGGGGGACAGGGAGAGAGAGAGATGTGGAGAAAATGTCACTCGCGTAACAGGCACAGCGCTCCTGTTCACGATCAGTGGGGGCCACATGCCCACGGACACAGGTGGCCATCAAACCAGGATCAAGGCAGTGGCACTGACACAAGCTATGAGGTGGGGTTCAGTAGGACAGGCTTCTAGCTGTGGCTGTCGAAGGTAGCCATTTCCATAAGCTTGATTTTAACCCAGCCACATCCGTGCCTGGGCCGCCTGTGGATCAGCTTGGATTGCCTGCGTATGTTAGGGCATAGGGCAGGGAAGGGAGAACCCCAGCGCTGTGAGGGTCAGCGGGCGTGAGGGTAGGTGCTGTCAGCAGGTACTTGTTGCTTGGTGATACTGAAACACCCTCTGTGAGGCTGCGATGCTGATGCACAGGAGCACAGCCAGACATCTGGGGAGGACAGATAGGGACATGAGTACACTGCTGGCTTGTTTGTGATGCTGGTGGTAGGGCCCGGGCCTCAGGCACGCATACCCTAACCTTAGATAGATATGTAAATGCTATATGTATTTGTATATTTAAAAATAGTTGTGTGTGCGTGTGTGTGTGCACGCGCGTGCGTGTGTTCATGGGGTGGGTTCTTAGGAGTGTGGCAGTCCGAGGGCAGCCTTCAGTCCTTGTCTTTCCCCCTTTCCTGAGACGGGATCTCTTCAGTGCTCAGAGTCAGACTAGCTGGCCTATCTACACAGTGGTGCTGGGACTATAGATGCTTTTGATACGGGGTCGCGCTTTTACATGGCTCCTGGGGAATCCGAAATCAGGTCATCAGACTTGTGTCTGATGCGCCATCTCCTCAGCCTATTTTCTTTCTTTCTTTCTTTCTTTCTTTCTTTCTTTCTTTCTTTCTTTCTTTCTTTCTTTTTTTAAAGCAATTTTTTGTACAACGTAAAGTCCCATTCAGACTTCAGTTCACCAGGACCATTTTGTGCTATGGTTTCTGGGCACCAGGGGAGGAAGAAGGAAGGCTAGGGCGTGTGTGGAAGGCGCTGGGCAACAGCCAGCTGAGGAGGTGGCTTGATGTGCAGAAGAGCCCTCAGGCTTTTGCCTGACTGGATCCCTCTTGGGTGTGTCAGCCAGTCACCAGCAGCCACTGGTGAGATCTGATTGGTCCTCTGGTGACCACACACCTGGAAAGTGTGATTTTTTTAAAAGATTTATTTATTATGTATACAACATTCTGCCTCTATGTATGCCCACATGCCAGAAGAGGGCGCCAGATCTCATTACAGATGGTTGTGAGCCACCACATGGTTGCTGGGAATTGAACTCAGGACCTCTGGAAGAGCAGCCAGTGCTCTTAACCACTGAGCCATCTCTCCAGCCCCAGAAATGTGTGATCTTGAGGTCTGAGAGACGAAGCCCAGGGAAGCCCCCCTCCCCCACTCCTTCCTTCTCTCTTACCTCACCTGCTCTAGGGTCCCTAAATCTCACTAAGCCCTGTTTCACCCCTGCATACCTTCCCTTAGCTCCTTTCCCTACCTGATTCCAGGACCCTCTACTCAGTCCTGCCCTGGGTCCTTCCTGTATCTTCTCACTGCCTGCTCCTACTCTGGTGCTTGCATCCCCCACTGCCCATGCTCCCCTTGTCCCATTCCTTGGAAACTACACTGGAAACCAGTGGATACAGCCATGATGCTGAAAATCTGTAATCCTAGCTCTTGGGAGGGTTGAGGCAGGAGCAATGATTGTTGATTGTTATGAGTTATAGGCTAGCCTGGGCTATGTAGTGAGCCTAACCTGGACTACAGAGTAAAACCCTGACTAAAAAGAAAGGAGGAAGAGAGAGCTCTCCACCTATGGCACATGGAGCTTGAAGAGGGCCTGGGATGGGGAACACACCAGTTAGCCAGTGTTGTGAAACTAGGGAGCACGGCAGATGAGAGAGTCCCAGGAGCTGGGGAGGACTTCAGCATCTGCTCTGGAAGTGGACACAGCCGGGAGGAGCTGAGAGCTGGTTGACCACGAACTTCAGGGAGTGCAGGGCATTTACCCCCACCCAGTCCCCCACGGTGGGCTCTGTCCCATAGGAAGGCAGCACCCATCAGAATGGAACTCCCACTGGTTGGGATGAAGCCCCCCACTGTTGGCATGGAGTCCCTGCACCCCGTTGCCTAGAGCTGCATACAGGCTGCAGTCACTGTTGCAGGGAGGAGCAGAGGCCAGCTGGCGATGCTCTTTCTCCCTGCCATAAGGAGTCTGGACTTGCCCTCTCTTGAGCTGCAGCTGGGGAGAGGCCACCAAGAGGCTTCCAGGGTAGATCTGGGCCAGCCTCAGAAAGAAGACAGAGAGGGAGCTGGCGCCTGTGAGAAGGTCTACAACCACGCTCCCTTTGACTTAGACTCCCAACCCCCGTGGGTTCAGAGAATGTCCCACAATAGCCTCTGGTCCAGGAAATCCAGAATTAGACCCACTCCCGAGAAGGCCCCATGTTGCCTTTCCTGGTCTCCTTCCCCAGGCCTCATTCCTCATCCTCTACTCACCAACGCGTCTCGGGCCTCTTTCACCAAATCCAGCTGTTCCAAGGCAGGAGCTTCACCATCCCCACAGACTCCCTCATTGACCTAGCCCACCTGAGTTCCCACATGTGCCAAGCACCACTCCCTACACGCCAGTGGATGCTTGCCACCATCTATGCCCACACTACACCCTCCTTGAGACCCTCCACCACATACTACCCTTGGCCCAACTCTAGATAGCTCCAGCCCTCATTAGTCTCCATCCTTCCCTGGGCTCCCATTCAGAAACAAGACACATTCTGTCATCCGGAGCCCTTTCTAGTGACAGGAGGAGACATCGCAGCAGAAAGAACAAGAGGTTGGACCTACCACGATGAATTCAAATGGTGGGGAAAGGGGACCACAGGAAAAGACTCCATCCAGACTTGCAGGGAGGTGGTCAGGGAGGACTTCCTGGAGGAGAAAGGTAGTTCTGAGGCTCTGAAGGCTG
This sequence comes from Ondatra zibethicus, assembly GCA_004026605.1. Classification (NCBI taxonomy): domain Eukaryota; kingdom Metazoa; phylum Chordata; class Mammalia; order Rodentia; family Cricetidae; genus Ondatra; species Ondatra zibethicus. The sequence continues at coordinate 30,634 of PVIU01014998.1, read as the reverse complement.
CAGAGTGTGACATAGAAGATAGAAACCATGTTTGGGGAAATGGTTATTGTTTGGAATTGAGTTGAGGAAGGAAGTGGATGGGATGGGGGGGAACCTTTTGACCCCCTGAAAAGTAGGTCTTACTTTTAGAAGCGATGCAGTGTTTCAGGTAGAGGTGGGAGGTCACCATGTGTTTGGTTGTAGAGGGATGCCTAGCAAGGAGGCTATTGAGAGTTGGGAGAAGTGAGCTGGGGAGGAGGGACCATGAACAGGAAGCTGTGTTTCACAGAGGGGCTGGTTGAGTCACCAGGCCAGGCAACAGCAGCCTCCCTCACCTCTGTCTTGAGGCTTGAACCTAGGGCCTCATATGTGTGAGGTGAACCTCTACCACTGAGCCGCATCCCCAGTCTGCCACTGGAGCTTGACTGGGTTTTACACGGGGTTGGCAGAGGCCGGAGGCAGGAGCAGCACGATGGAGGCACAGCCTTGCCTGTCTGACCAGAAAAAGCGGCTTGAGGATCTGGAGAGCTGGCTTTAGTGGTTGAGAGCACTGGCTGGCCTTGCAGAGGACATATTCGATTCCCGGTGCCCATATATCAGTTCAGAACCTTCTATAATTCAAGTTCCAGGAGACCCCACACCCTCTTCTGGCATTCAGCACCAGGCACGCATGTGGCACACAGACATACATGCAGGCAAAACATCCATACACAGAATTTTGTTTTGAATATGTTTTCAGGTATGACTGGGAAGCCAAGGGTTCCAGAGCAGAGGCAGTAGAGGGGCAAGTGGGAAAGGCTGACGTCCTCTCCAAATGCCTTCCCTTCCCTGAGCCTGAGAAGCCTCCTCAGCTAGGCTGGCGCGCGGTGCAGGGCCCAGTCATCACAGAAAGCAGCAGGAGGGAGTTCTGTCTGGCCCCTTTCCTTGCCAGTGGGATAAAGCCTTGTCTTCCTTCTGGGGACACTCTGGGACACTCGGCACCTTAGGGCCCTTGCAGAAGCTATTGCTCCTGGGAGGCATGTGCCCTTCCCCTAGCCAGCTGGCTCAGAGAGTGAGTGCCCACTCCTTCTCTGCAGCTATCTGTCACAGCGCCAATCCTGCATCCCTGGTGCTGGCTAGACCCTTGCCACCATACTTTAGCATTCAGCTCCCAGCAGTCCCCGGATCCTGTTGGCTGTGCAATGAATGGTGGGGAATGACAGAGCCTCTGTTTCCCCTTTTCATTTTTTTTTTTTTAATTTGAGACTTTGTCTTAAATAACCCAGGCTACTGAGAAAGATCTTCAGCTTCTGATCCTCCTGCCTCCACCTCCTGAGTCTTGGGGTTACAGACTTGCACTACCATTCCTGATGTAATGCTGGGGTTGGGGCCCAGGCTTCATGCCCACTAGGCAAGAAAACACTCTACCCTCCAGCTACAGCCCCAACCCCTCCCCTTTTGTATCCTCTATGCATCCCCCAGACACACATCATCTTCCTTGGGTTCTCCATTCATGATCATATTCCCCATGTGAGCACCCGGCCAGCCTCCATGGAAACCCCTTCTTCAGCCGTCCATTCCCTCCCTGCCACTCCCGTGACTCCCTAAGCTGAGAGTGTCACAGGGCTCCTGTTCCGCCCTGGTAGACGGTCCTCGGTTCACCAAGCTGACCCCTACCCATCACTGGGTCCCCACATGTGAGCTTCCAAACCTTTATGCAGGCTTCTGAATCCTGCTCTAACCCAGCCAGTCCTGCAACCTCATTTCTGTATCCTGACCCTCCCATCTCTGCAGGTCTTCATCACTTTCTCTGCCTCTGAGTCTTGGCATCCTATCCCTCCTCCCCCCTCCCCCACCCTCCCTCTCTTCTCTTCTCTTTCTTGCTCTTCCTCCCCCTTCTCTTTCTCTTTCTCCTCTCACCCACTCTGTACCCCATGGTCCGGAGCTCACGGCAACCTTCCTGCTTGGGTCTCTGGAGTTGCTCGCATTGCTCTCAGCCTCCCACCTTGTTCTGCTTTATTCCCGAAGTTTCCCTTCCATCCGCTGCCCAGATCGCTGAAGTTTGGCTGCTTTGCCCTTCTCAAAGTCACACTGTCAGTGACCACTAATGGTCCAGCCTTGTAGGCATGTTTCAAAGCTCCATGTCTCGGCCCCCTCCCAGTGCTATCCCTTGGGAAACCTGGTTCCTCTCCCACTCTGCCAGCTCCCACCTCCCCAAGATCCTCTGGCTACCTCTTTCCAAGCCCTTCTTCCTCCACAGGGGCTGCCGGGGCGTGGCCTGAGAGCTTCGCCCCTCTACCCCTACACTCCCTCCCTCTACCCTTACCCTCTTGAGGATTCTGCCAGCACGGACCCCACCTTGCTGCTCCACCGCCGTCACTCTTCCTGAAAGTGATAGCATTGCTTCATCTTTAGGTTCCTCTGTCCCTTTTATGCCTCGCTCCTGCCCTCTGCGCCTCCTGTATTGACTGCCAGTGTGGTTATCAACTATATCTGCTGCTGATTCCTTAATGGGACTGGGGCATTCGGCCTATTAGTGCCTCCCTCTTCGCTGAGCACCCTCTTCCTGTGGCTGCCATGGCTCGGGATGTTGTTCAGGATGTTAACCAGGCTCTCGTTGGGTTCATCAAGGCTCACCTCGCCCTACCCTGTCACTCTGCCTCCCGCTCTCTAGACCCGTTTGCCACCTCACTTGTCCTTTTGTATGTGTGTGGGAGTGGCTGGTTTTGTTTTTTTTTTTCCTAAGGCAGAGTGTCATGTAGCCTAGCTGAGGTGAGCTTAGAACTTGCTGTGTAGCCAACACTGGCCTTGGATTCCAGATCCTCCTGCTTCTACTTCCCAGGTGTTGGAATGATAGTCCCGCAACAGCATGCCTGGTGCCCCTTGCCTTGAATGGCTGTTTCTACTGTTCGTCTACCGACAGACTTCATCTCTTGAGCCACTGCTTAGTGGCCACCTTTCCTGAGTCTCCCAAATGAACTGGTCACTCAGCATACCTAGGGTCCTGCTCACCTCCCCACCTAAGCCTGTTCTGGGATTTCTGACCCAGTGGAGGGTCGGCGGTTACCCGGATGCACAAGTTCAGCGTCTCAAAGTCCCCTTAACTTGTGTTGTCCCTCATACCAAATGCCACCCAGCACCTGGTCTCATGGGATCCGCCACTTGCAGATCTCAGGTCTGTTTATCCCCTTTCCCTGGTCTTGATCCTGCCCCAGCTCACCACTATTAGAAGCTGGTTCTCACTATGTATCGTAGGCCAGCCTCAGAGTGGAAACCCTCCTGCCTGGGCTTCCAGAGAGGACCACAGGTGAGTGATACTGCTCACCTTCCCATTTTGAGAGTTTTAACCCAGGGATCTTCCTGCTTCCTCCTTTGCCACCTCTTCAGCCCACTGTCCACCGTACTGAGGGGGCTTCTAAAGTGAAATCCTGACCGTGGCTCCCGCCAGCCTCCCTTGCTGCCTTTGGCTAGTGTCTTTGTTTCTTTCATTGGTGTGAGGTTCTTCCTGGCTCAGCCTTGCTTCTCTTTCAGCTTCCCATATTCCCATTCTCGCTGTGCTCCTCCTATGCTACCCCTGGGTGTAGCACACTTTCTTAGCCAATACCAGCGTCAACTGAGAAAAATGCAGTGTGATTGGTTGAGTGAATAGTGAGGTAATGAGGAGGCCTGTGCAAATTTGTTCTTTTGTTTGTTTGCTTTTCTAGACAGGGTTTCTCTCTCTCTCTCTTGGTTTTTCAGAACAGGGTTTCTCTGCAGCCTTGGAACTAGCTCTGTAGACCAGGCTGGCCTCGAACTGACAGAGATCCACCTGCCTCTGCCTCCCGAGTGCTGGGATTAAAGGCGTGCACCACCACTGCCCAGCTAGACAGGGTTTCTCTGTGTAGCCTTGGCTGGCCTGGAAGGCCTGCTCTGTAGACCAGGCTGGTCTTGAACTCGATCTGCCTGCCTCTGCCTCCTGAATGCTGGGATTAGAGGCGTGTGCCACCACTGCCAGGTGCAAATCTGTTCTTAACAGAGAGACTAAGAAGAGAGAATGAATATTGAAATCTTGCTATCAAGAGCCAAGCCTCATTGTGCAGGCCCAGAGTCCCAGTACTTGGAGGTTGAGCCTTGAAAAGTTCAAGGCTAGCCTGGATCTATAAAGTAAGTTCAAGACTAACCTGGGGAACTTAGTGAACCCCTATCTCAAAGTAAAAGGAGGGCCGGGGATGTGGCTCAGTGGTGAACTGTTTCCTAGCATTGGATGGCTTTGCATCATCCCCCACTGCTGAACACAAAATCAAAGCCATAAAATCCCCCTGTAAAGACTGGGGGACACCTGGGTCATCTCAGCCACTCATGCAAAGGCAAAAAACCAGAGTGAGCGTTCTTTTCCGCAACAAACAGGACAGTGACTCAAAGGACCTTGCATGGCATGGAAGCAGTCTCTAAACTCTACAGTGACCCACACCCTCGGTGCATGGCTGAACGAGGGCCGAAAGACTCTGCAGAGCTGCAGTGTGGTTGCACATCTGCCCCTGCAGTGAGCACGCCAGGCAAAACGAAAGCGATGCTTGATTTTCACCAGCTCAGTAGCACTGACTCCATGCAAACAAGTTTCACCTGAAGGAACTCATCGAGTTAGATGCTCTTGCTTTCCGTGCTCTCGCCAACAGCCTGCCTCCATCTGCCTTTCGTATGCTGTGTTCTCAGTGCCTGGGACACATACTGGCTGATGCATCATGGCTCAGTAATTTAACCTCTTCATCTCCTCGTCTGCAAGAAAGGGGGCTTGATCATAATAATGGGATGGGCGTGGTGGCTCACCCCTGTCCTCCCAGCCCTTGGGGAGGCAGAGGTGGGGCAGTTGTTTCAAGTTCAAGAAAGCCTGGGCTACATAGCAGTTCCAGGATAGCTTGGGCTACACTGTGAGACTCTGTCTTGAAAGCCAAAGCTGGGGAAGTAGCATGATTGGTAGAGGTCTTGCCTGGCATGCGCAAAGCACTGTGTTCAATCCCTAGAGCGTCATAAAGCTGGATGTGGTGGCACAAACCCGGCGTCCCTCCACTCGGGAAGTAGAAGAAGGAGGAGCTCAAGGCTAGCTTGGCTACATAGGGAGTTTGAGGGCAGCCTGGGCTACATGAGTAAAAGTTTCAAAAGTAAACAATGAAACCAAGTGGTCTGCAGCCAAAACGTCTGGGAAGGGCCTTTCTTTCCTCTGTCCCCTCCCAGAGAGTCACTGCACACACAGGTCTGTCATCAGGGTTGCAAAAGGCCCTGCAGGAAAGGGTTCTGCGGCAGGGTCTGCCATCCCAGGCTGCGGGAGCCTGAGACCAGAGGACCATGAGTTTGTGGCCAGCCTGTGCTACATAATGGACCTTTTCTCAAAATACAAACAAAATGCTGGGCATGGTGATGCACACTTTTAATTCCAGCGCTTGGGAAGCAGAGGTAGACAGATCTCTATGAGTTCGAGGCCAGCCTGTTCTGTAGAGTAAATTCCAGGACAGTCAGGTTTCATAGTATAGACTCTGTCCCAAAAAGACAAAAGCAAAGCTGGGTGGTGGTGGCGCACGCCTTTAATCCCAGTACTCAGGAGGCAGAAGCAGGCAGATCTCTGTGAGTTCGAGGCCAGCCTGGTCTACAAGAGCTAGTTCCAGGACAGACCCCAGACCCCAAAGCCACAGAGAAATCCTGTCTCGAAAAAAAAAAAAAAAGGACAAAAGCAAGATGGAGGTTAATCCTAGAGAAACCCTGTCTCAAAAACAACAAACAAACAAAAAGCAGAAACAAAATAACTCTTTCCCCCAAAATAAAGACTTAAAAAGTATTTTAAATTTAAAAACAGAGCTAGCAAGATGACACTGCCAAGCCTGACCTGGGACCCACACGGTAGAAGGAGAGAATTAGAAGGTGTTCTCTGGCCTCCTCACATGCACAGTGACACACACTCTCACACACACATGCACACACTCACACACACACACATGCACACCCACGCCCATACACACACACAATAAGTAAATGTTAAAACAAAACAAAAAATAAACAGGGACAACAAAAGGCACTTGCTGCAGAGCCCAATGACTGGAGTTTGGTCCCTAGATTTCATTTAAAGGCGGAAGGTTGTGTCTGACCTCCACATGACTGCAGTCACACACAGGCACACCTACCTCCTCACCAACCCTGCCCTAGCCCCACCCACCCACAACAACTACTAGTAGTAGTAGAAATAAAGCCCCAAATCCAGATGGATGGAGAAGATGGCTTAGCGGGTAGGAGCACTTGCTCTGCAAGCAGGAGGACCTGAGTTTGCATCCGCAGCTCCCCATTAAAGAACAACAAAAACCAGGCATGGCTGTGCCCGCCCATAACCCCAGCCTTGTGGGGTAGAAGACAGGCAGGTCATGAGCACTCACGGGTCAACGAGCCTAGCCAAAATAGCCAGCTTCAGGGCAAATGACAGAGCCTGTCTCATGGCAATGGAGTGGAGGGTGGTGGAGGAAAAAGCTCAGTGTCTTTCTCTGGCCTCCATACGCATGTGCATGCTTGCACACTCACATGCGTGCATCAATAGCACACTTAAAACAGATAGAGGCCAGCCTGGTCTACAAGAGCTAGTTCCAGGACAGGCTCCAAAAGCTACAGAGAAACCCTGTCTCGAACAAACAAACAAACAAACAAACAAACAAACAAACCCACAAACAACAACAACAACAACAAACCAGATAAACAGACACAGTCCCGTGCGCTGGTTCCAGGGCTCACCTGCAGCAGCGGGGTGCTCCCCCACATCCTGTTAACATCTGGAAGAATCCTATGCAAAGGGCTCTTGCAGAGAAACACTGCCCACAGGGCTGAAGTTCCTTAGTGCAATAGAGAGAAGACACCTTATCTCCACCATTCCCTCCCCCAAGTTATCTGTGTGTTCCCTTGCCCTCTCCAGTCCTGTTCCTTCCAGCACCCTTGTTTCTATGCTCTACAGGACAAATTTCCTACTGGTCCCTCAAGAAGGGGCCCCATGGCACCTCCTTCGAGAGCCCTCTCTCCTCTCTTTTCTCTTCTTCTTCCTCCTCCTCCTCCTCCTTCAACAGCCTCTTACTATATTGCTCTAGTCTGGCCTCAAATTCATAACCCTCTGCCCAGAATGCTGGGATGACATGCAAGAGCCACCATACATGGCGGCTTTCCCGGACTCTCGAGTCCACTGTTGCTGGCTTAGGGCCGCCAGCACTCACATATGGATGGGTGTCTGCCCCGCTGAAGGCCGGTCCCTCTGCTCCATGTGTGGCACATGGAAGGTGATGGGTGAGCGTGAGCTGAACAGTTAATGAAGGACAGGATGAAACCCAAGTCTCAGCTGCTGTGGAAGGCCGCGCTGCCTTCAAGGAGAGCACTAAACCAGGATGTCTCAACCTCAGCATCATAGACATTTTGGACCACATGATTCTTTTTGTCCAGGGCGGGTCCACACATTTGAGAATGATCAAGGGCTTCTTTTATCTTTACTCCCTTGATACCAGTAGCAACTCACTTCTTTGGTCATCACGATCAAAAAAGTCCCCAGGGGCTGGGGAAATGGCTCAGCAATTAAGAGCGCCACTTGTTCCTCTTGCAGAATATCTGGGTTCAGTTCCCAGCACCCACATGATGACTCACAATCAGCTGAGGCCCTTCTCTGACCTCCAAGGGCACCAGGCATGCGCACACACACACACACACACACACACACACACACACACACACACACATACACACGTTATACATGAACAATTAAATCTATTTTTTAAAGTCCTTAGGGTTGGGGATTTAGCTCTGTGGAGTGCTTATCTCAAATGTTCAAGGCCCTGGGTTTAGTTCTTAGTATCACACAAACCAGGTATGGTGGCATCTACTTGGGATCCCAGCATTCCAGAGGTGAAGGCAGGAAGACAGAAGTTCAAGTTCTGACTACCTGAGACTCCGTCATTAAAAAAAAAAAAAAAAAAAAAAAGTTTGTCAAATGCCTCCTAGGAAGCAAAATCTCTCAAGTTGAGACCATTATTCTAGCTGTCAGTTACTCTAGTTATCTTTCAGTCTTTCTCCTTGTAACTTTTAATCCAGGATCCCTCTTGATCTTAAATCTTTACCAGCAATGGAAAAGCTTCCTTGGGTACCTGAGGCTGAAGTCTCCTCCCTTGGAGTTAGGATAAGTTCCAGGAAGGTACAGGTTTAGTTTCAAGTCTGGGGATAAAGAGCAAGTGTCCAGACTTGGATGTGCTGGAGCCAGTAAGAAGTTAGGGGTGCAGATTCAGGCATGTACACTCACTACTTAGGGACTCTGGGCTTGCTGAGAGCTGTTCACCCAGCCCTGTCTCCCGAGATACACATCCTCTTTGTGCAACGAAGCCCCCAAAAGATCACCTCCCATCTCTGTGGGAGCCCAGAAATATGGGGGCTCCTCTATAGCCACCTTCTCATGCTTCCTTTACCCTGCAGTCAGTGCTGAGGGGAGCCAAGCTTGTGCCAAGGGCTGTGAGCTCTGTTCGGAAGTCAACGGCTGCCTCAAGTGTTCGCCCAAGCTGTTCATCCTGCTGGAGAGGAACGACATCCGCCAGGTGGGCGTCTGCCTGCCGTCCTGCCCGCCTGGATACTTTGATGCCCGAAACCCCGACATGAACAAATGCATCAGTGAGTGTGGGGGTGGGGATGGAGAGGCCCTGGACCCTGGAGGACTATGCTTTGAACTAGTTAGTGATGGCCAATGAGGAGTGCAGAGGGGACCCAGAAAGAAGATGAGGCTCACTCTTGTTTCAGATATACAGGCAGACATCCTCCTAGAGGCTCTACCCATAATCCCACTGTGTAGAAACCAGTAACGCCACCCTACCCTTCTCTCTCTATAGCTGCACCTACCTCTGTTCCCACAGGTCACTCTGCCTGTCCCAACTCATCTTGTCAAGCCAGAGACTCCAAAGCTAGTCCCTCACTGTGCTGCCCAGCCCCCTCATTAACCACTGGCCAGCTACTGTTCCCTCCTTCCCCTTGTCCTGTCTAGACTCCCAACATCTATCTCCTGCACCATTTCCATAGCCTGTTCATCCAACCAACCCTCTGTACCACAGCCACCAAGATGCTTCTGAGACTTACAACCTAGTGCGTGTGCCTGCTGCTGGTCACCCTGTGTCGGCACTACCCTGGCTCCAGGGAACCCTGGCTGGCCATTCTGCTCTTTCATGAGTCCCCCTGGTTTCTGGCTCTGCTTTTTCACCCCAGCCACAGTTCCATGTGTTACAAGGCTCATGCTGCCCCGTCTCCATCCCATTCCTGTAATTACAACTGGGACATTCTGGGGAGGCACCCAGTGAGCCTGTGAACCATACCAATGTTTCCTCCTTCGTTAGGTGCCTTGAACTCCTTTCCAGATCTCAGATCACAAAAACCTTTGGAGGGAGGCTGGAGAGAAGGGGCCAGAGGTCCCTAAGGCTGGTAGTTTGGAGGTGTGGAGGGGAAATGCCTGGTGCCAGCGCAGCCTTCTGAATTCTGCTCTCAGCTTGGCTACTAGCTCTTTGTATGACCTTGGGAGTATCTCAGCCCCCTGACAACTCGTCCTTAAACTGGGAGTGCTAGTCTTTCCTCCTAGGGTTGTTGAGGGACACACCTATAAGCCTCTTGATGTCTGGCACTCAATAAATGGTAGCTACTATTGTTATTTGATTCTTATTGTACTGGCAACCAAACCCAGGAATCTAAGCAAATGGTGGGAGCAGAGGGGGGGGCAAGGAAGAGGTGGCAGGAGGAAGGGAGGCAAAGTTGAAATTAAGCCATCAGGACAAAGGTACAGAAGAAGGTGGGTGAGTAGCTCAGTGAGATGAGGTGGGCGGTGGGCTCTGGGAGCTGCCCTCTTGGTCTTCAGGGCATTGAGGAAGAGGGGGTTCCTAGAGATGTGCCAGAGTCTGGTAGGCTGGCAGCTGGTGCTTCAGGTGCCAGAGACTGGGAGGAGCCAGTACCTTGAGGAAGCCAATACCTCCCAGTCCGGTGGGGGAGGAGGTGGAGACGGTGGAAGGCCTGTCTGTTCTCAGTCAAGCCCTGTTCTGCCCACCTCCCGCAAAGGAGGGAGCTGGCAAGAGGAGGAAGGGAGGGACCCAGGAGTCCAACCCAGGGGTTCCTGGCACATGGTTTTGTACAGGGAGAGGAATTTGCCCTGGGATTGCTCCCACTCCTTTGAGCAGATTCCTTCTGCTCTGGGCAGGAGGAGACCGAGTGCTGGGATGTTGCGGGTGCCCAGCAGTTTGAGAAGGGGTGCCACACAGGTGCTGTCGGAGAGCTCATTCTCCCGTCCTGTCCTACTCTTGTTTAGTTTCATTTTGTTTTTTGAGACAGGGTTTCTCTGTGTAGCTTTGTAACCTGTCCTGGAACTCCCTCTGTAGACCAGGCTGGCTTTGAACTCACAGAACTCCACCTGCCTCTGCCTCCCGAGTACTAGGATTAAAGCATGTGCCAACACCGCCCAGCCAGCCCTACTCTTTTTAGAGGGTCTCTGGGATGCCATGGGATGCTGAACCAGTCTTCTCTGTCTCCACCAAGCCCAAAAGGCCCCTCCTCCCCTGAAACCCTTGGGCCTCAGCCTGGGTTCTAGGATCTGAGACTTTGTTTGGGTTCTGGTTAACTGTTGTTGGCAAGCATCCCAGTCAGTACTCGGGAGTGACTATTTCAGTGTCTCTCTTTGTCCCCTCCCTTTTGAAAGATTCCTCTGTAGGAATCCCAACTCTAGACCAAGATCCTGACCTCTGTGAGTGGATGTGAGCGGTAGGCTTTGGGGCCCGGGGATAAAAGAACTTGCCCATCCTGACTAGGGCCAAACTCCATTCTGTTTCTGTCTGCAGAGTGCAAGATTGAGCACTGTGAGGCCTGCTTCAGCCACAACTTCTGCACCAAGTGTCAGGAGGGCCTGTACTTGCACAAGGGCCGCTGCTATCCAGCCTGTCCCGAGGGCTCCACAGCAGCCAACAGCACCATGGAGTGCAGCAGTCCTGGTAAGGAGTGGGTGCCAGAGGCAGAGGGCCCAGGGCCCAGAGCAGAGAGTTTGATGGAAGTCGTAGAGGCTGATGGCACAGGGTGAGGGGGCGGGGCAAGACAGGGTGAAGGGGCGGGACAAGAGAATGCTCACCTTCCGCAACCTCCTTTTGGGGCTTCTTTCTCTGTGGCCCTCTGCCTCTGGGCTAAAGAACTCAGACCCGAGGTCTGGACTGGGATTGGGTGGGTAGGTGGGTGAGAGTTCCCCGGGGGGCACTCAGACGGACCAGAGGGGCAAGGGTGCGGCCCTCTTGCCTCTTCCTTCCCTCCCTCCTACCTCACCTCCCGTCAGCACAATGTGAAATGAGTGAGTGGTCTCCGTGGGGGCCTTGCTCCAAGAAGGGGAAGCTGTGCGGTTTCCGGAAGGGATCGGAAGAGCGGACACGCAGGGTGCTCCATGCTCCTGGGGGAGACCACACCACCTGCACTGACACCAAAGAGACCCGGAAGTGTACAGTGCGCAAGACGCCATGTCCTGAGGGTGAGCTGCAGCCTCTGCCTTCGGGGATCAGTTATATCTACATCATGCCGGGTGTCCCAAACTGTGCAAACTGGGGACATACTCTGGCTGAGGACAGTGCCCTGAGATGCTCTGTGGCCGGAAGTCGAAACTTCTGTGGGCATGATCCCTGACCCATTTCTTCTGGGTGTTCATTTTAGAGGGACCCTAAAAACAGAGCTGGTTGGGGTGGGTTAGGTCCCAGAGACTTGAACCCATTCAGAGAAGGCCACAGAGCCTGAAGTCAGCAATGAGGTAGATGCTGCCCACCTACCCTGGCTGGTCTCAGAGTTAGCTGGTGGGTGGCGGGGAGTAGGGACTGTCCCACTTGTCCTGATACCTTCAGTGAACAGTCAGGAAATGCTCTAGGGTCTTTGGGGTCCAAGGGCTGAGGCAAAGGAGGGTGCCTGGTATGCTCTGGGGAGTGGGAGTGGAGACAAGTCCCTAGGGACTGTTTCTTGTCCTCATGCTATAAGGTCCCCTGAAGAGGCTATAGCCAGAACAGGCTTTGAGGCCACCTCCTTTTGCCTTCCCACCTAACTTCCATGCCATGACCTCCTAAGGACCTTTAGGCACCCAGAGTATCTGAGCATCCTTCGTTGATTTTTATCCACTATCGGATTGTTGCAGGACAGAAGAGGAGGAAGGGGGGACAAGGCCGGAGGGAGAATGCCAATAGGCATACGGCTAGGAAGAACAGCAAGGAGCCAGGCGCCAACTCTCGGAGACACAAAGGGCAGCAGCAGCCACAGCCAGGGACAGCAGGACCACTTACATCAGTAGGACCCACCTAGGCACGGTGACCAGTCTCCAGATCTGTGTGGAAGAGTCTTGTGCTGTACTGCATAATGAGAACTTTCCAGAACTGGAGCATCTGGGACAGCAAGTCCACACATAACTCCACTTGCCCACCCACCCATCTATCCATCCATCCATCCATGCATATCCAGGCGCACATATGGCCACATCAGAAAACGTCAACACACACAAACACACACATTCTTGATTTTTGAAGTCATCGCGGATACTTCCATCCTGTGGCCCAGCTGTACACACTCAGTTTATGATGCTCTCGGAAGACAAGTCTGAGAGAACATTTCCCAGCATCTGAACCTAAACTTCAAGGAGTGGAACCTTCTGGAGGAATTGCTGGGACAGCATCTGGCAGGTGGATGGCAGTCTAGAGCCAAAGCTGGAGCAGCTGCCAAAGGGGAGAGCACTTTCCCCTGGCCTGAGTGGCACTCCCAGCTATGTGACTTGATTGTTGGAGATGAGAGTCATTACACAACCGGGGTCCATGTCAGGGCTGACCTGACTTGGAGACGGCTTAACGTTTATTTCAAATTAAAAAACAAACAAACAAACAAAACAAGCTCTCCATTCATTTTCAGGGTTTGAGGTTTGGTGGGTACACATAGAAGCAAGGAAGGGTAAGGCCCAATTTTACAAGCCCCCTAATAGCCTAATGGCAAACTTTAGAGATATCTAGAGGATGGTCACCAGGTTCTCTGCATTTTTAAAAACGATTTTAAAACATTTATCTGAATGTATGTGCGCCTGTGTGAGTTTCTGTGCATCAATGCATGCAGGTACTCACAGAAACCAGACTTACAGGAGGCTGTGACCTGCTGGTGTGGATGCTGGGAACTGAACCCAGGTCCTCAGCAAAAGCAGCAAGTGCTCTTAATCACTGAGCCATCTCTCCAGACCCATCTGTATTCTTGTTCATCAGTGGTCTGGGGCCAGCTATGACCTTGTTGGCAAGCAGCTTGTAGGGAGTGAGTCTCAGGTGCCATTCCAGACTTAGTGTCTCACAGCGTGTGTGGTAGCCGGACTCACACACGGGCTCCAGGTGGTCGGCACACACATCCTCATCAAGAAGCACTCCTGAGACTTGTTTGAAGAAGTATAGGCCAGCTCTGTGGGAGGATTTCCATCTGGGAGGTCAGGGTCTATATACCAAAGGATACTCCTGGGGGCTGGGGGGGAGCAGCCTCTCTGACCATGCTAGGAGACTGTTGTGGTCAAAGGTACGAGGGTGGGTGGGATGAGTTCGGGCGGCATTCTGTATCTGCTGGCGGCAGTGCAAACCAGCTCTGGACCGAGTGGTTAAATTCCTCAGAGGACCAGTCTCAGCCTTCTCTCACAAAGCTCAGAGGATGATGGGAGAGACAGATTAAGGAAGGTGCAGGCAAGACCCCCAGCGCAAACAGAGGGAGTCAAGGGTGGGCACATTCATAGAGTGTATGACAGTAGGGAAAAAGTATGAGACAAAAATCAAAGACTTTTAGCCAAGTGGTGGTGGTGGATGCCTTTAATCCCAGTACTTAGGAGGCAGAGGCAGGTAGATTTATGTGATTTCGAGGCTAGCCTGGTTTACAGAGTGAGTTCAGGACAGCCAGGACTGTTACCCAAAGAAACGCCTCAGAAAAACAAACAAAACAACAACAACAGAAGACTTTTTTCCCAGGGTGGTTTCTCAGAACAGGGGAGATTTGTTACCAGCTCTGAAGAATGAGTAGAAGAATTTAAGATAAAGATTAAAGTCTTGGGCCAGCAAGAGGGCTCAGCCAATGAGTATTGGCCACCAAGCCAGATGACCTAGGTCTGATCTGAGACTCACGTGGTAGAAGGGGAGAAATGACTCTCTGACCTCCACATACACATGCACACGCACACGGAGACATGGATACACACACACACACACACACACACACACACACACACACACACACTATTTTTAAAAAACAAACCAGCAAACTAAAGAAAGTGTGTGAGAGACCATCACAAATGACATCTTGCCTTTGGGGTCACTGGCAGAAGGGTTCTAGAGGGAGCCGTGGGAAGTGATATCATATAATAGGCAGCTCCCAAGGTAGTTAGGAATGCTGGGTGGCCTGTTTTTCTGAATCACTGTCTGCTGTTGCCTGTATGTCTTTGGATGTTCTGGGTTCCATTCTTGGTTATGGAGTGTGGCAGAATGGGGCTGCTCATTCAGTGGTTCTAGGAAGCAGAGAGAATGCCTGCACCAAGGAAAGGCAGTGTCAAAGCAGTGTGTGTAGTAGACATCCGTGAGTCACACAGAATTTCAAATTACCTAGTAGCCACAAGGTACGTACCCCACTATTGGTTTCCTAAGCAAATATAGGCAGAATACTGTCTTTTTATTGTTGTTGTTTTGTTTTTCAAGACAGGGTTTCTCTATGTAGCTCTGGCTGTCCTGGAACTCATTCTGTAGACCAAGCTGGCCTCGAACTCACAGAATCCGCCTGCTTCTGCCTCCCGAGTGCTGGGATAAAAGGAGTGCGCCACCACTGCCCATCTAAAATACTTCTTATGTCACCAACATAAACGATTACTAGAGAAACCATTCACATTTTTAACTAACTCTCCCACATTCCGTGCATATACTTACACATATAGTATAATATCATTCTGTCGCTAAAATTTTTGCCAGAAACTTAAATTGTATTTAGACTTCATAAAAACTTAGATTGAGCTGGGCAGTGGTGGCACACGCTTTTAATCCCAGCACTCAGGAAGACAGAGGCAGGCAGATCTAGAGAGTTCAAGGCCAGCGTGTCTACAGAGCGAGTTTCAGGACAGCCAGAGCTATGTAGAGAAACCACGTCACAAAACAAACAGAAAACAAGATTGAGCAAAGCAAGAGATTTGCATACTCAAGTTGTTTTAAGAATAATTCTCGCTGGGAGGTGGTGGCGCACGCCTTTAATCCCAGCACTCAGGAGGCAGAGGCAGGTGGATCTCTGTGAGTTCGAGGCCAGCCTGGTCTACAGAGCTAGTTCCAGGACAGGCTCCAAAGCTACAGAGAAACTATGCCTCGAAAAACAAACAAACAAACAAAAACAAAAAACAAAAGAAAAAAAGAATAATTCTCTAATAATTAAATTAAAATTTTTTAGCCAAAAATTTCAAAGGATAAATTTAAAATTTTTAAGTTTTAAGCATCACCAATCAGTTAGCACTATGAATTCAGTTCTTTCAGCTGCCCAGTGGCCATATTTGAAGTGCTCAATAGTCACTTGTGGCCGGCCAGCGATCATTGCCATAGCCATCACAGTTCACTATGTAGACCAGTCTGGCCTCGAACTCACAAAGATCTGTCTGCCTCTGCTTCCAAGTGCTGGGATTAAAGACATGCCCCCCCCCCCATACCTGGCATCAACAACAGAGTTCTATACAGAGGGAGCGGTGTGCTCAAATCCTGTGGCAGAAAGGGGGCTAGTGTTCAAGGGCCTGGAAGGAAGCCAGATGGCCAGAAAGCACGGGGCACAAGCGAAGTGATTCTGGGGAGAGTCTCTGAGCTGGGCTTGCATTAATTCTGCAAACCCACGTCACAAGCAGCAGACTCTGTGACTGTATTTACAGTTTGCAGAGCTCCTGCTGTCTACTGTGTGACTGGAGAGGCTGCTCAGAAGGCTGTCGCAGTCATCCAGGAGAGAGAGAGAGAGAGAGAGAGAGAGAGAGAGAGAGAGAGAGAGAGAGAGAGAGCGCTCAGAGGAGCTTGAACTAGGAAAATGGTATTGCAAATGGAGAGAAATGAGGGAATGAGCAAAGTCAAAGGCATTTTGAGAATAAAGGGTTTGGTGATGCTGTAGGGTGTGGTGTGCGGAGAGTGGTGTCAATGTTTGGTTCAGACACCAGATAGATGTGGGACAGCGTGCTGAGAGGGAAGCCTGGGAGGGAGACCAGAGTGAGAGAAGGAGGAATATACCTCTGACTTTAACTGTTGAGTTTGAAGTGGGATCAGACACTGCCTGACCAAAACACGGGTCCCATGAGGTTCTGGCTAGAGAAGATCACCAAGGCTGTGAGAAGCTAAGTAAAAAGTGGCATATAGGGTGAAGAGGGGGCTCAAGACGCAGCTGTGATGATCTGAGGTCAGATGCGGAGGACCAGTTGACAAAGAAGATGGAAGGGGGCAGGTGGGAGAAAGCCAGAGGGATGGCTGCTGCCGGGAGACAAAAAATAACAATAGGGCCGGGAATGGTTAGGGGCTTGGTGTCCACCACTGACCTCCTAGCCAGGGCTGTTTGAAGTGTGGGAGGAAGGAGCTAATTCCTTCAGGATCTTCAGCTAGGAAAGGAAAGGAGGGTAATACCACAGGGGCATGACATGGGTCCAAAAGGTCTTTTT
Source organism: Ondatra zibethicus (assembly GCA_004026605.1). Taxonomy (NCBI): domain Eukaryota; kingdom Metazoa; phylum Chordata; class Mammalia; order Rodentia; family Cricetidae; genus Ondatra; species Ondatra zibethicus. The sequence continues at coordinate 13,986 of PVIU01014998.1, read as the reverse complement.
TGTTTGTTTGTTTGTTTTTGAAATAGGGTCTTACTATATAGCCCTGACTGTCCTGGAACTTACAGAGATCTGCCTGCCTCTGCCTTCTGAGGACTGGGATTAAAGGTGTGTGCTACCACCCCAGTCTTAAAAAAAAACAAACAATGAACTAGACTAGAACATATTTAAGGCCTTCCGGAAGAGTCCAGGGAAGGGAATGGTTGAATGCACAGGAAAAAGGAGGGAGTGGGTAATAATAGGCTTGGGAGAGAGGCGTATTCTTCTCTGGGACTGGATGTCGGGAGGCTAGGGTGCAGGTTCATGCTCCCACTACCTTACAGTCTCATTTCGCTCAGGTCTACCATCCCTCAACTGCTGCCTGAGACTGAGAGCCTGGGTCAGCACACGGCTGGTCCCCGGCTGCCCATAGCAAACTGTAGCTTCTCCCCTCTCACATTTTGCCTCCTTTCCCAGTCTTTCTGGACTGGTCAGTTTTCCGTGTTTTTGTCTCCCGGCTTCTCTTAACTGTCTCCTTAGGTCTATTTGTTTTATTTTGCTTTCATTACCCTGTCTTTCTGTATTTCCATCCTAGTCTCTGACTCCATTTATACATCATCAGCTTCCCTTGGTTTAGCTCTCTTCTAGATCGATGTCTTGGCTGCTTCTACTTGGCATCAGTCAGTCTCCCAGATCCTCAGGTAACTCCATGTGTGGCCATTAGCCTGCAATGGTGGCCTCACCTGGGAACTTAATAAAAACACAGTCTCAGACTGTACATAGATGTAAGGAACTCAAATTTGCTTTATAGCAAGGAGCCCCTGGAGAACTTCAGCACGTATGCCAAGCTTACATTCATATTCTCTCTCTCTCTCTCTCTCTCTCTCTCTCTCTCTCTCTCTCTCTCCCTCTCTCTCTCTCTCTCTCTCCAAGACAGGGTTTCTCTGTAGCTTTGGAGCCTGTCCTGTAGACCAGGCTGGCCTCAAACTCACAGAGATCTGCCTACTTCTGCCTCCTTAGTGCTCAGCTTAAAAGCATGCACCACCACCACCTGGCCATTAGCTTTCTTCTAGAACTACATCCAGCCGGGCAGTGGTGGTGCATGCCTTTAATCCCAGCACTCGGGAGGCAGAGGCAGGCAGATCTCTGTGAGTTCGAGGCCAGCTTAGTCTACAAGAGCTAGTTCCAGGACAGGCTCTAAAAACTACAGGGAAACCCTGTCTCGAAAAACCAATAAATAAATAAATAAATCTACATCCAAACAAGTCCCAGAATAAGAGGGGGAGTCTCCTGTTGCCTGTGTCACCCTGATGATGCTCTGGAGAGGAGCTCGGCTTCTTTTTATCACATCATCCATCCCCTCACACTCCCAGAAGCTGCTCCTGGAGTCTGAACAGCTCAGGGAAGGAGTCTGCGGCTCCCGGAAGTCCTGAGTACACAGATGCATAACTCAAGCCTCAGCTCCCACAACTACAGGATGACTGGTCGGGGGACATCCTCATTCTGGTACCTCGTGAACTTCCAGATTCAACCCTAGCACCATGTAAATGCAGTGAGCCCTGGGCCTACTCTTGTCTGTTTCCGAACTGGATGGTGAAGTCGCTTTAAAAGTGACGACCGGTTATCTGCTTGCAGCCCTAAAACACCCACCTGAGGCCGAAACCCTAGGGCTGCCAACAACTGTGGGTGGTCCCGAAATGGCCCTTGGTGCTTTGGAGGGTGATAGGTGCTGAAGGGACCATCTATCTGTGTCAAGATGCTTCAGGTTTATATAGTGAAAACACATAGTTCTATGTGGTTATTCACCCACGTGGGTTGGAAAATGTTAGCTCTCTCCTCTATGGGGTCACACACTTCCCAGACCAATACATTTCTGGCCATCTTTCCCACCTCCAGCTCTGGTGTGTTTCCCATCCAATTGTTTCGGGTGATGAAGTTGTATATTTTCTGGATTTTTCAAAGTAGGGATTTCCCCCTCTTCTCTGGTTTGTTTGATTTTGTGTAAGAGGACTGGGAGAGAGCTCGGGGTCAGGGCCAGCTCTAAGGCCCTGCTCCATGTCCCTGACTCAGGGCCAGACCCCTGGGTGCCAGCTTTCTGCCTCAGATCCCTCCAGCTAGGGGTCTGCTATGCATTCAGTGGGTAGCTGGTAGAAACCTTCACGGTGGTGGGGAAGGGGAAACAGGCTGCAAGAACAGGTTCTGTCTGGCAGGACCGAGTGGGCTCACTGGAAAGGGAGCCTGGTCTGTACCGCAGGTGGAAGTGCTCAAGATCAAAAGCCTTATTATAAGAGAAGGAGGCAATCGGAAGATTGATCCCCTTGGGGGGATGCTACCAGGGCAAGCATACCAGGGTTGGGTGCACCTGCTTTGGTGTGGCCTACCTCCCTGCTCCTCCAGAGAAAGAACCAACAGAGTGAAGAGTAAACACCTGGCAAGATGCGAGGTGGAAACCCCCCTCCTCCACTGTGGAGTCAGTGACCTGCTCTGACTGGAGTGGATTCTCATTGGTGGGGTGTGGGAAAACTAGCATGGTGAGCCCCTTTCTACCTCCAGCGGGCATTGCCTACCAGGTTGGTGCCTGACGATAAGGGACTCTGGCCAGTGGCTGGAGAAGGTAGCTTGGGTCAATGCCCTAGAGCCTTCCAGAACTTGAGTAGGAAGTTGCGAAACAGGGCAGCATTTTGAAAGAGAAAGTATGTGAAAAATGGTTCCTCCCTCGCCTGCCCTCCCCGGGGCTCCATGCAGGGAGGTGGGTGAGATGGATTCCTGGCTGCGCCTACTCATGTGGGAAAGAGGGCAGGGGCAAACTCCCAGCAGCTGCCAGCCTCTGATTATTGATTATTGATGGCATGGTGCACTTTCCCCAGCTGTTGAACCTGGTCTATGGACAAGGCCAGCTGCTTCCTCCAGCTGAGTTTTGTGTCTTCAAAGGGATGGCTTCTAAGGGTTCCCTTTCCGACCTCATATGGACCATGGCTGTTGACTGAGTATTTGGAATGTCTTCAGATTGAGCCAGGCCTGTCCATAAAATGGGAGGCATTTGGCGGTTCCATTGCCTCTGGCTCCCAGTCTTGGCCCTGGCCTGGCTATCTTCTTCAAGGAGCTGTGTGGGCCTCCTGCCAGCATGCTTCCCTGGGAAACATTGAAGTGAGTTAAAGTCAACAATGAGTTCATCTCCAAAAAGAATAAGTCAAGAGCCCCAGGGCATGGAGACAGGAGAAGGCTGACTGGAGACAGGGGACAGAAGAGGGGCTAGGTGATGTGAGGGCAGCCAGACCCAATCCAAGTCTGGCAAGGGAGGCGGTGGCTCAAGACAGCAGAAGCACTTTCTGACACCAGCCCTGGAAGGCAAACTTGGCACAAGTGGTGATGACGAGGATGTCACATCCCCAGAGACCATGAAAAGTGTTCTTTAATGGATTAGGGGAGGGGGGCTGAGGCAGAGAGAAAGAAAGAGCCTGGGGTGATGGGTCAATGAGTTGTGACCCAGCTGTCCTCAGGCCTGCCTGGATGGATGGGGTGTGCACCAGGATAGACATTTGGGCAGGGACAATGCCGCCATCACATCTCAAGTGTTGAAAAGGGATAATATGACGTCAAAGGTCAAAGGCAGAGCAGCCTCATGCTTGCTACAAAATCTGACATTTGTGTGCATGCCGCAAATTTGTGTGTAGGGTGTGTGTGTGTGTGTGTGTGTGTGTGTGGTGTGTGTGTGTGGTGTGTGTGGTGGTATGTGTGTGTATGTGGCATGTGTGTGTGTGGTGTGTGTGGTGTGTATGTGTGTGTGGTGTGTGGTGGTGTGTGTGTATGTGTGTGGCATGTGTATGTGTGGTGTGTGTGGTATGTGTGTGTGTAGGCAAGAAGACAACCTTGGTGTCATTCCTCAGGAGCTATTTACCTTGTCTTTTCAGACTGTCTCTTCACTGGCCTGGAGTTCACTAAATAGAATAGGCTGACTAACCCCAGAAAGCCCCAAAGATCTGCCTATCTCAGCCTCCCCCAGGCTGGAATCACAGGTGCATGCCACTATGCCCGGAATTTGAGAGTGGTTCCTGGGAGCAAACTCAGCTCCTCAACCTTGCTAGGAAAGCAGCACTTTACTGACCCAGCTGTCTCCCCAGTGCAGAACCCAACCTCTGAATCTGCACCTCTCTCCTTCTAGATATGTCCCTGAGGGCCCTACACAGGATCAGGGTTTCTGACTGTGCCAGGGCCTGCTTCTGATTGCTCTTCCTGAAGGACACTGGACTGGTCTTGATTCACATGGCCAGACTCTCTGTAGCATTCAGAAGGCCCAGTGGAGACACTGGAGCCAGCTGAAGCTGGAGTCATTCTCTGTGGGCACCAGAGTGGAATCCTACCTCACTCCACCAGCTTGGGGGCTGCTAGAGGAGGGCGTCCATGCCTCCCTGATAAAAGCTGCTTGTGCCAGGTTGAAATATACATAGGAAACCTGGCTCAGACCTCCACTACGCGCCGGAGGCTTGGAGACTCTGGCAAGGATTGCCGTGAATATACACTTGGCCTCTCTCCCAAGGGCAGGATCGTTGCCGATAGACTGTGTTTGATTTCTCTCCTGCCCTCACATTCATTCTCCCAGATATTTTATTGTACGAGGTATTTGCCTGCCACGCATATTTACAATTCTTTCCCTGCCACCAAACCAACAAAGTGTCCACAGACATTGAGTCTCGATTTCTTCCAAACACATTCTCTCTGATTCCCATGGCTTGCTCTTCTCCTGTTTCCACCATTTCTTTTTCTTTTTTCAAACATATTTCATCCTCTGATTCTTCTGAGCCTGCTCCATGCTGGCAGTGTCGGGCTTCCCTGCTCTTCTAGAGAGCCGTTGCTGTCCCACACACCAGAAGCCTTAGTCTGCTTTTTTAATTTTTTTTTTAATGTGCACTTGAAAGTTCTTCAGGTTATGGTCATGACTTACTTTCTCCATGTGTCTCCTGGATATTTAACTAATGACATTTGCATTCTGCTATCATGAACTAAATAGTGGATGAATGGGAAAAAGAGAATTGACAAAAAGGTTCCATTTGAATTGTCTTCCTGTGTCCATCGTGTGTACAGGCGTGCACACCAGTGTGTGCACATGCATGTGGAAGGCAGAGGTCAGCCTTGTGTGTCATCCTTTGGGGCCATCCTCTTGTTTTTAGAGATAAGGTCTCTCGTTGGCTTCGCACTCGCTGATTAAGCTAGGCTAGCAGACGACGCCTTCCCAGTGCCGGGACAACATGCACGAGCCACCGCACCCAGACTTTTTAGTTAGGTCCTGGGGGTTGCTTGATGTGGTAATCGTTGATGGTTCTGACCCCTTTTCTTTTCTGGGGTAAAGGGGTGGGGGATGGGGTCAGCCTGAAGATAGTTGGAACCCTGGCCCCAAAGCAGTCTGACTTCCCATCTCCCTGTCATTTGTCAGTACTAGTCCTGACAAGCCAACTTTTCAAGGATACGGCCTGCTGCTCCCACCACCTACCACATCTTCTCTTCTTATTACTCACTGGTGCCCAGTACAAAGGGACTGTACTGGTGGGTTTTTTGGTTAGTTGGTTGGCTTTTTGTCTGACAAAAAAACTAGACACAAACTAGAATTACCTGAGAATAGGAACCTCAGTTGAGAGGTTCCATCAGATTAGCCTGCAGGCAGGTCTGTGGGGGCATTCTCTTGATTAATGATTGACGTGGGCAGGTCCACTTCATTATGGACAATCATAGTATATGATCCTGGGTATATAAGAGAGCAGGCAGAGCAAGCCATGGAGACTAAGGCAGTATGCAACATTCCTTCAGGGCTTTTGCTTCAGTTCCTACCTCTAGGTTCCTGCCCTGTTTGAGTTCCTGCCTTGACTTCCCTCAGTGGACTGTGATCAGGACATTTAAGTCAAATAAACCCTTTCCTCCCCAGGCCGTTTTGGGTCATGATGTTTATCATAGCAATAGAAAGTAAATTAAGACAGGGATCATCACATATCAATATACTGTACAACATGTTTCCACCCCAGACGCACCGGTAGCTAGCCCACTCCTGTTTAACGCCGAACACATGATCGTCCTCTGTGAAGCACCCCTGCCCTAGGGAGTAGTCCCCTCTGCATTGCTGTGGATCATCCATCCACTGTCAACTTATCCACGACTGCACCCTCTAGTTGATTGTCCCCTCCAGAAATCAGGGCTTGAGCCCATTCCTGCCTGGAGTGGCTTGAGGTGGTGATCCCAGACACCCGGTCTCTTTCTTGCATTCATGGGACGGACACCTCTACTGCAAAGATGGTCAACAGACCTGAAGCCCGAAGGACTTTATGCAAGAAATGTGGCAAGCATCAGTCTCATAACATGACCCAGGATGAGAAGGACTCGGGCTCCCTGTACGCCCAAGGAAAGCGCTACCATTGGAAGCAGAGCAGTTATCATGGGCAAACAAAGCCAATTTTTCCAAAAGAAGGCCAAAATCATAAAGAAGATGGTGCTTAGGGTAAGTGTGTCTAACCTAACTGAAGATTCAAGGGCCCTTAAGTGGTGCAAGCATGGGCTGGAGAGATGGCTCAGACGTTAAGAGCATTGCCTGCTTTTCCAGAGGTTCTGAATTCAATTCTCATCAACCACATGGTGGCTCACAGCCACCTATAGTGAGATCTGGTGCCCTCTTCTGGTGTGCAGACACACATCCAGAAAGAACACTGTATACCTACTAAATAAAGATTTATTTTTTTTAAAAAAAAGAGTTGCAAGCATTTTGAACTGGGCAAAGAAAAGAAGAGAAAAGACTAAGCGTTGTCTGAGAGGAAAATACTAAAGCAGTAGAAAAATTACCTGTTAGAGAATAAAATCATCGTTAGTCATGAAAAAAAGAAAGAAAACCTGAGCGCTTGAGGTCCTTTGCTGCCCAGGACTCCCAAGGATGTGCTGCCTGAGTACCGCTAACATTTATATGGTGCTTATCCCTGCTCAGCCTTGGCTTTAGGTGCTTTCCTTAACCCTCAACTCAGCCTTGTGTGGTGGACACAGAGTGTGGAAAGGATGGAACCAAAGGCCCACCCACAGCTAATGAATAGAGAGGTCAGGACTGGAGCCCAGCTAGCTGGGCCCTGCTATTGCCTAAGCTGAGGGGATACACGTGCTATGCCTGCTTTCCTGTCTCCATGTGTTAGTGTCCTGCCGTCAGTCACACCCCTCGACCGGAAGAGGAATGACACGTGCTCATAAACCGCGTCCACAGTTCGCAAGGCCTTCTACCAGCTCCACCTCTCTACTCCAGCCTACCTACAACCGTTGCTTGTGACTGCTCAAGACAGGCTCACCACGGCTGTAGCCGGCAGAATGTATCCCAGTGCCATGTCCCAGTGGTTGCTTTGGCCTGAAGGTCACAATATGCCAAGACCATATTAGACAGAACAGTCTCTCAACCTCATCCCTCGACTCAAGGTCACCACAGTCTCAGAGAACCCAGTTAAAAGGACTTTTTGAGTCTAGTCCCTTCTTGAAGTCCCCTTCTTCTCTGAGATCAGAGTGGAAAATCCTGGGTCTCCTTGGGGCTGCGGTGGGGTGGGGGGGCCACACCTGATAGACCCTATTTGGTCTCAGACAGCTTCTCTGCCCCTCCCCATGAAATCGAAACTTCTGCAAAGAGCCCTCTGCTGGCCCACGAAAGCATCAGCTACACTCAGATGTACAAGAGATGCCTGGTTTGAATTTCCAGGGCCTGCGGGGTGTGGGGGTGGGGTGGGGTGGGGGCACATTCGTTATTGGGATGGGGAACACTCTTGGAGAACAATGGCAGCTGCATCATCTGCCTGTCGCATGCCTAGTCAGCTCGGGGAATGCACACCAGTGTCCTTGGATAGGGATGTGGGCAAGCCATCTTGTAAAGGGCTGAGGAGCAAAAATATTTTTAGGCTCTGTGGACCATATGTTGTCTGCTGCAGTCGTTCATCTCTCTCTTGTAGGGCCAAAGCAGCCAAAGGCCATATGTAAACAAATGCTGTGGCTGTCTTCCAGTAAAACTTTATTTATGAACCCTGAAATTTGAATTTCATATCACTTTCATGCGTCATAAAACGTTATTTTTATTTTGACTTTTTCAGCCATTTAAGAAACTAAAATCCATTCTTAGCTTTAGGGCCATATAAAAATAGGCGGTGGGTGGGATTTGGCCAGTGGGTTGTAAGTCTGCCTATCCCTGTGCTGGGAAATCGGCTAAATGGTTTGGTTTTTTTTTTTTTTTTGTGTGTGTGTGTGTGTGTTTTGTTTTGTTTTGTTTTTTTATGGGCACTGATGGTGTGGGAGGTGGGAAGCATGGTGGAAATCCAAAGCCCAGTCCTGGACAGATTGGAGACGCATCCTAGGATCCCAGACAACTCTCAATCCTTCAAATTTATTGAAAGTTACTAGCAAGTTCCTTTATTCCGATTTGTAGGATATATTAGTATATTAGAAGGATAGCTTTTTTTTCCGAAGATAAAGAAGGCATGATCATTTTCTTTTCTTTTCTTTTCTTTTCTTTTTTTTTTTTTTTTGAATTTTTTAAAGTAGGGTTTCTCTGTGTAACAGTCCTACCTGTCCTGGAACTCACCTTGTAGACCAGGCTGGCCTCGAACTCACAGAGATCCACCTGCCTCTGCCTCCCGAGTTCTGGGGTTAAAGGTGTGCGCCACCACATCCAGCTATGACCATTTTCTAATGAGGCTCTTTACACAAGTTACGCAAGGGCCAGATGTGGTGGTGCATTTTATTCCAGCTATTCTTAAAGTGTGGAGATTTCTATTGTAGACGTAATGGAGAAAGCAGGCAGAAGGAAGAGCCCGGGCTGAACATAGCCAGCAGACTAAACTGGACCATGAGAGGACACAGGAGGAGGGAGACCAAGAGAGGTGGCTCAGGCTAAGAGACCAGCCAGAGACTGGTATAGCCAAAATAGCTGAGTTATACAGGGATCGTGCTGGGGTTAGGGAAACGGAAGCCCAGTCCTTGGAAAGGAGGTGGTTAGGGATGGGGGGTGCAGTGAGGAGTGCTGGGAGGGGTCACAGGTGATGGGCAGTGTACACTGGAAGACCTGGTCAACATCATTTTGATATGTTAATAGACACCCCTGTTAGCTCTTTCTCCTAAGGTCTCCACAAAGCATGGGCACACGTGTGTACAAACACCCACTGTTACATAGGCAAACATCCCACCCCATCCCCACACCACACATATACATGGAAAAAAATAAATGAAAACAATACAAATTAGGGTTGGACCACTTTTTTTGTTTTGTGTTTTTGTTTTTTGAGACAGGGTTCTCTGTGGCTTCCAGCCTGTCCTGGAACTAGCTCTGTAGACCAGGCTGGTCTCGAACTCACAGAGATCTGCCTGCCTCTGCCTCCCGAGTGCTGGGATTAAAGGCGTGTGCCACCACCGCCCGGCATGGTTGGACCACTTTTTCATCTGCCGCTTGAGAAGTTATTCACCTTACCATTTTACCTATGAGTCTCTACTTTGCAGTTAAGGTTCTGCTCCCCATCTAGACCAGACCAGACACAGCAGCAAAAGGGATACAGGAGGCCACAGAAATCTCAGTGTCTTTTTGGGGAGGAGCTGTCCTAAGGGTAAAACTGACCATCTGATAGAGTTTCCTGGGACACAGTATTTTAAGAATTGACACCTCCGACTCTTCAGTGTGACAATATTCTGGGAATAAGCCAAAGAACCTGGTGGTCATTTTTTAAAACGCATTTTCCTAAGGAAAAGTGGGGAGGTGAGCAGGGGAGGGGGAAGAATTACACAAAGATTTAGTCTAACAGCTTAAAACTCGAAAGGATTACTGACTGGACAGATAGACATCAAATATAATAAGAAACGCACTGATCCTGAGAGATGACTTAATATGGGCCTCCAGCCTGCTTGGATCTTAACAGTTATCTACAATTTGGAAGCAGACTTCCAATTCCCACATCAGTGTGCACTCTGGGTGCATTTCTCAGGATGCAGCCAGTGGCTTTGAGTTATCTAAACCAGGCTGGAAACGAAAGGCTGTGAAAGGCATCTTAGGTTAAGTGCATCTCAGGTTGTTATTAAGCAGCTGGGAAATAGAGGGACCAGCATAGGCTCCCAAAAGGCCTCTATTTGTTTTTCCAAAGCTTAATCTGGGGGACCTTTCTAAAGACTTTCTTAACCCTGAAATTTGAGCAATGCCAAGAGAGTATCAGTCTCTCCATCATTTCTCATAGGAAGCCAGCTTGCCAGCTTGCTGTGTCCTTGTCTAAAAGCTTCTTGGGCATTTTAAATTGAAAATGGAGGCATGGGGCTGAAGAGATGGGCCAGCAGTTGGTTAATAAAAGCACTTGGTGCTCTGGCAGAGGACTGGGGCTTGGTTCCCAGCAGCCACATCAGGTAGCTCCCAACCATTTCAGTTCCAGGAGACCTGATGCCCCCTTCTGGTCTCCGTGGGCACTGCATGCACTGGATATGTTCAGGCACCTAAATACAGGTCAGGTGGGGCTTGCCTTGAACTCACAGAGACCCACCTGCCTCTCTCTGCCTCCCTCTACTGGGATTAAAGGCCTGCGCCACCACGCTGAGCTATAAGTCTTATTTTTTTTAAAGGATGAAATGGAGGGTGATTTGATCAGTGAAGCCCTAACTTTAAGGTGATATATTCTGGTTAGCGGTTCAGACTGTATATAATGGAGTTTTGTTTGATTGTTTGTTTTCTACAGAGAAGCCACATGAAGAATCCTTTGCTTTGGCACCTCTTGCTTTGGCACTTGGACTGTTTTGCATTGAGTGGAGTCACTCTAGAGTCCATATTTGTTTTTTTTTTTGTTTGTTTGTTTTTAAGCAGAGTCTTACACACGCACGCCAGGCTGGCCTCAAACCGGCTAAAAATGACCTTGAACCCGACTCTCCTTTCTCCAGGCTTTACTAGTGCTGAGGGTGGAACGAGGGGCTTTGCACATGCTAAGCGAACACTCTGCTGCTTTGAACTATGTCTCCGTTTCTCTTTTCGTGTGTTTGTTTGCTTGAAGATAAGGTCTCCCTATGTAGCTCAGGATGGCCATGAATTCACAGCCATCTTCCTGCTTCAGCCCTCTGACTTCTGGGATTCTGCCTATGGCACCCCACTTTTACAGGGCGCAACGTTTGCCCCAGCAGATGGGAATCTGCGGCTGGTGAGGAACCTAACGAGGACACATGAGAAGTGTCTGTGGCAGTTCAGCTGAGAATCATAAGCCAACAAGCTGGCACTAATTAAGAGCTGATGGCCTTGTAATGGGGCATTTCCAAAGGATGAGAACCCTGGGCTGCAGCAGAAATACAGACACTTGGGGCAGAGCCAAGATGTGTTTTCAGAGAGCAATAGAGCCCACTCCAGCCTTCCTCACCTTGGCTCTGCTGGAGAAAATGAAGAGGATGCAAGATTGCTGTAAAGGAAACCAGGTCTTCATGAGCCAGCTTCTGGTCAGATCATCAGAGAGCCCCAGGGTGACTTTTAGGGAAGAGTTTGATTTTCAGGGCTAAAACTTCTGTAACTGTTGGTACAGTGCTTGGCCAGCACACACAGAGTCCTGTATTTGATCCCTGGCACTACAGAAACCAGGCGTTTATGCAGGCACTGCATAACCAGGACTGCAGGAACCACTGCTTAATCACAGAGCTCGGGAGGTGGAGACAAGAGAACCAGAAGTTCCAGGTCCTCCTCAGTTACATGCCAAGTTTGAGGCCAGCCTGCGCTTTATGAAATCCAGTATCAGCAAAACAATGACAGCAAAAAGACTAAAATTTCTATGTATACAAGAACCACTAGGGGATCTGGGAATGTATCTTAGTAGTAGAGTGTTTACCTAGCATGGATGAGGCCCTAGGTTCAATTCATAGTGTCACCAAAGCAATCGCTAGGGTCACTAAGACATGAGCATGTCACTCGGTGGTAGAGCACTTTCCTAGCATGTAGGTGACCTAGTTGACCCTAGTGCTGGAGGAAAAAAATAAATCATTAAAACGTAGATTATTGCCAGGCGGTGGTGGTGCGCGCCTTTAATCCCAGCACTTGGGAGGCAGAGGCAAACTGATCTTTGGGAGTTCAAGGCCAGCCTGGTCTACAAAGCAAGTTCCAGGACAGCGAGAGCTGTTACACAGAGAAACCCTGTCTCAAAAAACCAAAGACAAAAAATAAAAACAAAAGTAGATTATTTTACTTTTGAGCCCCTCTTTCCAATCTTGTGGAGCAGGGAAGCTCTGGGGAAAGGCTCAAGAGGCTGCATTTCAAACCCACTTCCCCAAGTGATTCTGATGCTGGTGGTCCTCAGACCACAGTGGAAAATTCTTCTTTAGAAGCAACTGCTGTTTACCCATCTGACACCCATGACAAGATGAAAATGAGGTCAGGATTCTCCACTTCCTGTGAAAACATCAGTTCAGTATACAGCGCAGGCTTCTTTCAAGAAGGAGGCATTTCTAGCTGGCCTCTGGGGGACTCTCCCCATGCACACAGACCCATGGCTATAAACAACAGGACGGCCGAGGATGCGGCGCTAACCCTGGGTCTGGAGAAAGAAAGAGGGCTTTGCAGCTGCACAGTATGAACTGTGTCTGCAATGTGCTCGTGTACAACAGCTCATGGGATCACCCTGCAAGTGTTCAGGGCAGTTAAACTATTCTGTCGGTTGTCGGCTGCAAAGCTGAGGAATTGTAACTCCTGGAGGTGCCGTGCCTCCTCCGGTTGCCGTACATTGGGGGGAGAAAAGAGTGAGGAAACAATCGCTGTCTTACAACTGTGGGAAGGAGAATAAACAAAAGGCACCAGTAACTTGAGCTGAACTCACCTCCGTCATCAGGTTCTTCATCTGCTGGTAGAACCCAGGCTGGCTGTCAGACTCCACAAATACCGCTTGAAGGGTTGATAGGTCAGACTGTAAAAGTAGATGGGAAATTGGTACCATCAACATAAGCAGGGTCGGAGAGTAGGGGAGAAACAACACACCGTATCATCTGGGAAAATAAAACTCTTTGGCAAGACTTCACAACAGCCTGATCCAAAATTTCATAATGAAATTATGTCTCTGATCAAAGCCTGCATGAGCTCATGGGCTGATTTTTTGCCATTCGTGTTTATTCTGGTTTGCACCAAGTTGAGGCATCAGAAACACATTAATCTAATCATCTCTCTGGGAGGAGGCTCTTGTACCCTCATTTGGGGATCAAAGGGACCATCTTCAGCCCCTCACTGAATGTGCAGTTTTCTTTGATTGGTTCTCAGAGTTTCCTTAGGCACATATCAGGGGTATAACCTTCATAGCAAGGTTGAGGTTTGTGACACTTGCCCGTGAGGTAAGAAAAGCAAAAAGCTTAAGGGAAAGGAAGCTGGGCAGTGGTGGCGCACGCCTTTCTTCCCAGCACTTGGGAGGCAGAGGCAGGCGGATCTCTGTGAGTTTGAGGCCAACCTGATCTACGTGTGAGTTCCAGGCTACACAGGGAAACCCTGTCTTGAAAAACAAACAAACAAACAAGATAATGTCTCCAATAGCCTGACTTGTACCTCCTTATATAGTCCAGGCTAGACTAGTCTTGAACTCAGGGCAATCCTACTGTTTCACAAATGCTGGATTACAGTCTCACGTCACCACCTCAGCTTTGTTTTAGGTTCTGAGGACACAGAGGTGGAGATGTGTACAAGGCTTCTGCCTTCTGAAGCTTATGACCTAGATTCAGGTAAACAGCCAATCCTCTTATGAGTGAGACCATTTCACCTAGTGGCGTGCGCTGTGAAGTATAATGGGATGGAATAACGGGAATGAAGTGGTTGGTTTAAATCAATAAATCAGGAAAGACTTCTACCAATAGGATAAGCTGCCAGATAAATCGAGGGCGTGTAGTTCAATTAGAAAACGACAAGTGAACAATTAAAAAAATTGATGTAGGATCTCTATGTAAGTCAGGCTGGCTTTGAACTTGTGACAATCCTCCTGCCTTAGCCTCTCAAGTCTCAAGTATATCATGTTTCCTTAGAGTCTTTTTTAAAAA